>SKCR01006394.1:0-24831 GCA_019454045.1 Zanthoxylum bungeanum
TCCATTCGGAATCGGCTATGAAATTTATGTCCGAGTTTCCATCCGATATAGCACGAGAGTTGACACATCTTTCATTTTATTCCAAGGCCACAACATACAATATTTCGTAATCCATGCATATTTATCTACTCAAGGGCCACAACATGCATTTTAACATAACAATCATGCTAACAATACTCAATAAATAATGAAAATAAAAAGAAAACGAATGTGGAAAATACCCTCAGGTCTAACCTTTTATTTCGACTTTCGGATTCGCGTTTCACGGCCGTCGGAAGGGCTATCACTCCGCAACTTTTCTGGTTCACTGGTTTGCATTTTACCTCGTTGTTTCGCTGTTTTGCTCGCTGTTTTCACTCCGTTTTGCTGCTATTTCCTCGCGGTTTTCTGGTCACTGTTTCAGGTGCATTTAAGGACTGTTTTGTGCGGTTTTAATGGGTATCGGGCTGCTATTTGTTCGGTTGTTCAA
This sequence comes from Zanthoxylum bungeanum, assembly GCA_019454045.1. Classification (NCBI taxonomy): domain Eukaryota; kingdom Viridiplantae; phylum Streptophyta; class Magnoliopsida; order Sapindales; family Rutaceae; genus Zanthoxylum; species Zanthoxylum bungeanum. The sequence continues at coordinate 470 of SKCR01006394.1, forward strand.
AGGTTTTAAAGTGCAGTTTTTGTTCACTGTTTTAGGTGATTTAGGCCACTGTTTGAGGGTATTTTCGGGGACTATATTTAGGTTATTTTAGGGACAGTTTCGGGACAGTTTTAGGCAGTATGTAAGGGTATTATGTGGCTGTTTTTTTGTCACTGTTTAGGGGGCGTGAATATCAATTGTGTGGCAGTTTGTTACGGCAATAGAGGGTTAATGATTAGCTGTTGTTGTTTGTGAGTGAAGTCAGTCGTGGGGCTAGTTTTTGGCATGAAATAGGCTGTTGAAGTGAGCTGAGTGGGGGCACGTTTTGGTGAAAAATAAGGGACGTGGGGCTAGGCGTGAACGTTATGAAGGGGTCAAGGCAGTGCAGTTCGGTGATCAGTATGTGAAGGAGACGTGTGTGTTGTTGAATCTGTGAGAGTGGCAGTGTATCTCTAGGTTTTGACTTTCGATTTGGTCACGTCTCAAGGCTGCATTTTTGGTCTTCACGTCCAGGTGGCTGCTTGAGGATTTAGTGTTTTGTTTATTCGGTTGGTGGAGAGTGAAGGGTTGTTTCAGCGTTTAGTGTTTTGGTGGAGGCTAGATTAGGGTTTGTCTCTGTGGTTTGATGCCGTGATCACATGGCTAGTTGAGGCCTGGTGAGGAGCGAGAGACCTTTAGGGTTTTGTTGTGAGATAGGTGAAAGAGAGAGAGGGATAGGGCGTGAGAGAGAGTTTATTTGTTTGTGATTTTTTGTGTGTGCCGTGAATCTCTAGCTAGTTGTGAGAGGAATAGGGTTGCAATATTTATATAGAAGAGAGCTAGGGTTTGTCTTTGTCTCACAAGGAAGGGATCTTGGTTCCTAATTTAGGAGTTTCAAGAATGGTGTACACAAGATTGAGGGAGGATAAAATATTTTAAATTAGGAAGTTGTAATATTAGATTGGTGTTGATTAGGAAGTCAAATATTTTTAATTAGTAAATATTTTATTAGATTAGGAAGTCAAATATATGATTGGCTTTAAGTGGTTAGGATTGATTTTAATTAGGCATATCTTATTTTAATTTTAGTATATGAATTATTTAAATTAGGCATGATTTTAGTTTAAGTTGGTAATTGTTTATTTTATGTTTGGTATATGTTTTATTTAATTATTTAATTAATTTAATTATTATCTTATTTAGTTAATGTTTTAATTAATATTTATTTATTTAATTTGGGATGTGTTTTATGGGCTTTGGGGGGCTAATTGGGCTGGGGTACGAGGCTAGCAGCAAAACCAGAAATACCGACTCCGTTCGAACGCCAATTCGAACGAGGCCACGAACGTCCGCAATCTGCCTGACGTTCGAACGAAGTAACGAACGCAGCACCAACGAAGACAATGAACTTGTTTATTCTGAATTCCCCCTTCCGATGTCCGTTTTTCGTGACCTCCGTGACTTAAAAGGTAGTGTCTCCAAAATGAGACTCATCATAGGGACACATGCAAAAATACAATGCCTACAGTCGCCCCCACTTTGATGAGACTTGTGCAGTGTGTGACAGTGACAATCCTATCAAAGTACATGCAATGCATTTTCACTTACCTGGCTCGCCAGCTGTCTCCTGGTTTGCCTGCTGTGTTGAGTTGAGTTGATCTGGTTGTACCATTTTCGGTATGCTGAACCCCATTTCCGAGGCGTTGCTGAAGTGATACCTGTCTATTTTCGAACTGTGCTCCATTTTCGGAGTGCCATTTTCGGCGAGATGAGATAATGGTCCATTTTCGAACCGTGCTCTATTTTCGGAGTGCCATTTTAGGCGAGTGATAATGGTCCATTTCCGAACCCTGCTCCATTTTCGGAGTGCCATTTTCGGCAAGAAGTGATAATGGTCCATTTTCGAACCATGCTGCATTTTCGGAGTGCCATTTTCGGCGAGATAGTGGCCCATTTTCGAACCTTGCTCCATTTTCGGAGTGCCATTTTTGGTGAGATAGATGATGGTCCATTTCCGAACTGTTGCTCCATTTTCGAAGCGCCATTTTCGGCAAGTGATGAGATAATGGTCCATTTTCGAACCGTGCTCCAGTTTCGGAGTGCTATTTTCGGCGAGTGATGAGGTAATGGTCCATTTTCGAACCGTGCTCCATTTTCGGAGTGCCTTTTCGGTGAGATAAGATAGTGGTCCATTTTCGAACCGTTGCTGATGAGAGAGTGGTCCATTTCCGAACCATGCTGATGAGAGATAGTCTATTTCCAAACTGTTGCTGATGAGGGATAGTCCATTTCCAAACCGTTACTGATATGAGAGTGGTCCATTTCCAAACCGATGCTGATGTGAGAGTGGTCCATTTCCGAACCGTTACTGATATGAGAGTGGTCCATTTCCGAACCGTTGCTGATGAGAGATAGTCCATTTCCGAACCATTACTGATATGAGAGTGGTCCATTTTCGAACCATTGTTGATGAGAGATAGTCCATTTCCGAATCGTTGCTGATGAGAGATAGTCCATTTCCGAACCTTGTTCCATTCTCGGTTTACCATTCTTGGCTTGTTCATTCTCGAACTGTGTTTCCTTTCTTGGAGTGCCATTCCCGGCTTGTCCATTCCCGAACTGTGTTTCCATTCCCGGAGTGCCATTCCAGGCTTGTTCATTCTCGAACTGTGTTTCCATTCTTGGAGTGCCATTCCCGGCTAAACTGATACTGATAAAGGTGTGGGCTTTGCCCCCAGAGTGCCATACCTGGCAAGATTGATTCTGATAATGACATGGGCCTCGCCCCCCAGAGTGATGCTGATATGGGCCTCGCCCCAGAGTGCCATACCCGGAAAGACTGATTCTGAACTAAAATGGGCCTTGCCCCCAGAGTGCCATACCTGGAAAAACTGATGTTGATAATGATGTGGGCCTCACCCCAAACTAGTACTGATGTGGGCTTTCCCCCAGATTGATGCTGATGTGGGCATTACCCTCAAACTGATGTGGGCCTCGCCCCCAAATGGTACTGATGTGGGCCTCAACCCTGGGACTCATCCCTAAACTGATATTGATGTGGGCCTCGGCTTGGGACTCATCCCCAAGCTGATACTAATGTAGGCCTCGGCCCTGGGACTCATCCCCAAACTATTACTGACGTAGGCCTCGGCCCTGGGACTTATCCCCAAACTGATACTGATGTGAGCCTCGGCCTTGGGACTCATCCCCAAACTGATACTGATGTAGGCCTCGGCCTTGGGACTCATCCCTAAACTGATGCTGACATGGGCCTCGCCCCCAGATCGATACTGATATGGGCCTTGCCCCAAACTGATACTGATATGGGCCTTGCCCCCAGCTGATACTGATGTGGGCCTCACCCCCAACTGATATTGTTATGGCCTCGCCCCCAGACTGATACTGATATGGGCCTCGGCCCTGGGACTCATCCCCAAACAGATACTGATGTAGGCCTCGGCCTTATGACTCATCCCCAAATTGATACTGATGTAGGCCTCGGCCCTGGGACTCATCCCCAAACTGATTCTGACATGGGCCTCGCCCCCAGACCGATACTGATATGGGCCTCGCCCCAAACTGATACTGATATGGGCCTCGCCCCCAGCTGATACAAATGTGGGCCTCGGCCCCAACGTATACTGATATAGGCCTCGCCCCAAGAATGATACTGATATGGGCCTCGCCCCCAGCTGATACTGATGTGGGCCTCACCCCTAATTGATACTGATAAGGGCCTCGCCCCCAGAATGATACTGATAAGGGCCTCACCCCTGTGATTCATTCCTGAAAACTGCTTACATTGTACTGTTGCCGCTTCTGGTTGGCTTGCATTTGACGCTTTCTATTTTTCTCCTTTGAAACCTGTTATTACAAAACAGAACAAACACAAAAAGGATGCAAATATGTTACGTGTATGCATGCATGCATGAATGAATTTTCTATTCCGTTGGGTTAGGTCTTCTGCCAGTCCTCCTGGTGGCTGCTCGGTCTTTTGACAAGTCTGTCCTCTTCCCTAACCAACGGGTATCTATGATGGCTTTCAAGACAAAAAGGGGGTTAACATGATGTATGTATGCATGAGGTGCATGAGATGCATGTAACATATAGAACATACTAAATCAATTAAAATTTTCAAATAAATCGGCCCATTATCATTTTAGAAGCTTTTGGGCTAACTGTCATAGGAGTGTACTCGTCCCAGTTTAAATAGCCCAACGAGTTCACATCTCATGGCAATGAGTCCAACTAAATCCAAATGGTAATGTTCCGAACACAAGCACAAAATGGCCCATCAATATTTAGAAGCCTTTGGCCCAATCGTCATAAGATACGTTCTTGTCCCAGTTTAAATGGCCCAACAAGCCCATATCCCATGAAAAATGGTCCAAATGGATCCAAACGACGATGTTCCCAAACACAAGCATAAAAGAAAGATAATGCAAACATAAAACAATAATTTCTACGGAATGGCCCATCAACATTTCAGAAGCTTTGGGCCTAATGGTCATAAGGTACGAACTCGCCCCAGTTTAAATGGCCCAGCAAGTTCGCATTTCTGACAATAGTCCAACTGCATTCAAATGAGGATGGTCCACAAGCACATACTCAAGGAAATAATTGTTACTTTAACCATACAACCCCGGTCTATGGGTGGGTTCGCAAGAGTGTAGACAAAGGCTCTCACCGGCGAAGGATGGACCACAACTAGGTCTCCCCAATCAAGGGTTCGAACGGCCAAGTGAGCGCACCATTTTTTATACACTAAGGTACGTGCCAATGAGCTATGGTGTGTGACTGACTGTCAAATGGATTTCCCGTTGTAGATTCCCCAGAGGGAGGGTGGAGCGAGGCTCACTTAAATACCCAAGCCTCTTAGGCTCTTATCGCTTGGTGTCAGGAATAAACAACGAGTCCTCCAAATTAGTCCATCACAATAGGCTACGAGTAGATGGCTATTTAGGTGCCTTCACAGCTTTTCCTTCTAGAAATGTAGTGAGTGAAGGAAGACACCAAACCATTACCTAGCCTCAAAATGCCTTTGATTAAACCCCCATTTCATCCACTATAGACACGGTCAATTAGAACATAAATCCAAACATTACAAGACAATATTTCAGGGCCGATTCTCTATCCCCAGTGGAGTCGCCAGACTGTGGGAACACACAGGAAACTGGACGATGCATGCTGTCCTAGGCTCGCGGCCTAGTCGGGAGTACGGAGTAGCCACGGGGGACTAAACCGGAGAATAATGGAGTCGCCACCCGGTGTGAACCGGGAAAATGAGATTTAAGGCCGCACTCACCCTTCGCAAGGGAAGACCTCAAACCGTTGGGTTCGGAATGGTCCCTTACTTATGTCGCTTGTAATGAAAGGATTTGTGTAATAATTTAATCAAGCTTAAGTAACATTTATTTCCAAGAGTATAATGCTTCTAAATTCATATGCGCAAAAAAATAAAACTTACACCTAAATTTGCATATATTTCACATCTAAGATTACATGCTTGAAAGTACTTCAAAGTAGCAACGAACATACAACTTCATTGGCATATTGTATTCATGGAAACACAAGTACACACTAACCACACAAGCACACATAAAGGTGAATCAAATGATGGCGAACATGTGATTTTATAGATATATCATAAACAAATAGCCATTACATGTCCATGCACAAATAAAAGAGTCAACTAAGTACATAATACAAAAAGACACTTAAGGATGCAATTAGGCATTAAAGTAAGCATGCTATGACATGGTGCAAAAGAAGATAACTAATATAGACACAAACACACATGTGAGCACCTTTCCAAGTGGTACGTGGAATTGTATCCCAAGTACAGACCGCATTACCGTCCATTCGGAATTGGCTACGGAATTTATGTCTGGGTTTCCATCCGATATACCACAAGAAATAATACTCAAATGCTATCATAACATGGATATATGAATTGTAATACGTTAAGCCAAGACTAAGGTAAATGATGCAACCAATGGAATAAACATGCTTTTCATTACGATGCGTACAAAGGAAAGGATGACTATATGAAACTTCGTATACCCGATTGAACACATCTTATATTCAACCGAATATACATTAACCGGCGCGGCAAAGCATCGTGGTAAAGGATTTTAACCCCTCCAAATAGGGGACCTTTAATCCGACTTACTAAGCCCATGCGCTCGATTGCATCATGCATATAAAGAATAAAGACAATAACATCAAACTTAGTATGCCCGATTGAACATATCTTACATTCAACCGAACACACATCAACCGGCGTGGCAAAGCATTGTGGTAAAGGGTTTTAACCCCTCCAAATAAGGGACCTTTAATCCGACTTACTAAGCTCATGCGCTCGATTGCATCATGCATACAAGGAATAAAGACAATAACATCAAACTTAGTATGCCCGATTGAACATATCTTACATTCAACCGAACACACATCAACCGGCGCGGCAAAGCATCGTGGTAAAGGGTTTTAACCCCTCCAAATAGGGGGCCTTTAATCCGACTTACTAAGCCCATGCGCTCGATCGCATCATGCATAAACAAGTAACATGCGGAATTTAAATGACGAATAATAAATAAATCAAAGCAACATAAAACAAAAGAAAGTGTCGTTTACTAAAGCGGTACGTGGAGTTGTATCCCGAGTACAGATCATACTACCGTCCATTCGGAATCGGCTATGAAATTTATGTCCGGGTTTCCATCCGATATACCGCGAGAGTTGACACATCTTTCATTTTATTCCAAGGCCACAACATACAATATTTCGTAATCCATGCATATTTATCTACTCAAGGGCCACAACATGCATTTTAACATAACAATCATGCTAACAATACTCAATAAATAATGAAAATAAAACAGAAAACGAATGTGGAAAATACCCTCAGGTCTAACCTTTTATTTCGACTTTCGGACTCGCGTTTCACGGCCGTCGGAAGGGCTATCACTCCGCAACTTTTCTGGTTCACTGGTTTGCATTTTACCTCGCTGTTTCGCTGTTTTGCTCGCTGTTTTCACTCCGTTTTGCTGCTATTTCCTCGCGGTTTTTTGGTCACTGTTTCAGGTGCATTTAGGGACTGTTTTGTGCGGTTTTAATGGGTATCGGGCTGCTGTTTGTTCGGTTGTTCAAAGGTTTTAAAGTGCAGTTTTTGTTCACTATTTTAGGTGATTTAGGCCACTGTTTGAGGGTATTTTCGGGGACTGTATTTAGGTTATTTTAGGGTCAGTTTCGGGACAGTTTTAGGCAGTATGTAAGGGTATTATGTGGCTGTTTTTTGTCACTGTTTAGGGGGCGTGAATATCAATTGTGTGGCAGTTTGTTACGGCAATAGAGGGTTAATGAGTAGCTGTTGTTGTTTGTGAGTGAAGTCAGTCGTGGGGCTAGTTTTTGGGATGAAATAGGCTGTTGAAGTGAGCTGAGTGGGGGCACATTTTTGGTGAAAAATAAGGGACGTGGGGCTAGGCGTGAACGTTATGAAGGGGTCAAGGCAGTGCAGTTCGGTGATCAGTATGTGAAGGAGACGTGTGTGTTGTTGAATCTGTGAGAGTGGTCGTGTATCTCTAGGTTTTGACTTTCGATTTGGTCACGTCTCAAGGCTGCATTTTTGGTCTTCACGTCCAGGTGGCTGCTTGAGGATTTAGTGTTTTGTTTATTCGGTTGGTGGAGAGTGAAGGGTTGTTTCAGCGTTTAGTGTTTTGGTGGAGGCTAGATTAGGGTTTGTCTCTGTGGTTTGATGCCGTGATCACATGGCTAGTTGAGGCCTGGTAAGGAGCGAGAGACCTTTAGGGTTTTGTTGTGAGATAGGTGAAATAGAGAGAGGGATAGGGCGTGAGAGAGAGTTTATTTGTTTGTGATTTTTTGTGTGTGCCGTGAATCTCTCGCTAGTTGTGAGAGGAATAGGGTTGCAATGTTTATATAGAAGAGAGCTAGGGTTTGTCTTTGTCTCACAAGGAAAGGATCTTGGTTCCTAATTTAGGAGTTTCAAGAATGGTGTACACAAGATTGAGGGAGGATAAAATATTTTAAATTAGGAAGTTGTAATATTAGATTGGTGTTGATTAGGAAGTCAAATATTTTTAATTAGTAAATATTTTATTAGATTAGGAAGTCAAATATATGATTGGCTTTAATTGGTTAGGATTGATTTTAATTAGGCATATCTTATTTTAATTTTAGTATATGAATTATTTAAATTAGGCATGATTTTAGTTTAAGTTGGTAATTGTTTATTTTATGTTTGGTATATGTTTTATTTAATTATTTAATTAATTTAATTATTATCTTATTTAGTTAATGTTTTAATTAATATTTATTTATTAATTTGGGATGTGTTTTATGGGCTTTGGGGGGCTAATTGGGCTGGGGTACGAGGCTAGCAGCAAAACCAGAAATACCGACTCCGTTCGAACGCCAATTCGAACGAGGCAACGAACGTCCGCAATCTGCCTGACGTTCGAACGAAGTAACGAACGCAGCACCAACGAAGACAGTGAACTTGTTTATTCTGAATTCCCCCTTCCGATGTCCGTTTTCCGTGACCTCCGTGACTTAAAAGGTAGTGTCTCCAAAATGAGACTCATCATAGGGACACATGCAAAAATGCAATGCCTACAATAGTCATTGCATATGAATTGATCCTTCACGAGTATCTCGTAATTAGAGCCGGGTCATAATGTTCGTTATACCCCTCTAATTATTTTTACCTTAAGTACCATTGATTCTCCAATGAACGATTTATTCACAACTATTGTGAATATTAATCTTTCTATTCGTAATAGAAAGACTTGAGCGCTCAAATCGTTCAAGTACCGGATCAACCCTTAAGAAAGATACTCATATACTTCTCGCAAGAATGAGTGAACTTCATGTCTATGTAAAACGTTCCTAGCTACAAAACAAACTGTACCCCCAAAGTACGTAGCTATTGGTTGGGATTGCTACACCAACCTCACCTTTGTAAATCAAAGGACACAACCTGCCATGCAGGAGTTCGTAGCACACTCAGGATTAAGATCAATCCATATATGATCATCAAGTATATGGAAATGACTTTCTTTGCTTAACGGATATTATAAGAATGCCATTTCTATCTGGGTCCAGTCATATATGATCGCATCATACAAGGTGCATTCATTCTCATGTCTCTACATGGATGATCCGGATTAAGATCGCCATACAAATATAAAATGGACTGCAGCTATAGATAAACCACAAATAAAGTACCCGGTTTGTTTGCTCTCTATGGACTATTTAAGATTACTAACTTCAGACTCAAATCCTCTGGTGTATGACACTCATACACTAAGTCTGAAGGTACATAAGTAATCTACGGTATTTACGAAGATATATAATATGCGAAAGATAAACAAACAATTTGATAAATGAATAATGCATTGTTTTATTTCAAAACGCATGAAACCGTTTACATCACATGTAGCTCTAGGGCATACATCCCAATAATCTCCCACTTGCACTAGAGCAAATGGACATGTCACGTAATCCTAGACCATCTAGGTGACCTTCAAAAAATTTAGCCGGCAAGGTCTTTGTAAACGGATCAGCAAGGTTCTCTACGGATGCAATCTTTGTGACGGTAACGTCTCCTCTATGCTCTATCTCCCTGATGAGATGATATTTCCTCTCTATATGCTTTCCCCTCTTGTGGCTTCTTAGTTCTTTGGAGTTTGCCACCGCTCCACTATTATCGCAATAGAGGGTGAGTGGTCTATCCATATCTGGAACAACTTCCAGATCTCCCAAGAATTTACGGATCCAGACTGCTTCTTAAGCTGCTTCACAAGCCGCTACATATTCAGCCTCCATGGTGGAGTCGGCAATGCAAGATTGCTTTATGCTCCGCCACACAATAGCCCCACCACCTAGGGTGAACACTGATCCAGATGTGGATTTCCTGGAATCAACATCTGTCTGAAAATCAGAGTTTGTGTATCCCCTTAGGATCATATCCTCACTGGAATATACTAGCATATAATCTCTCGTTCTCTTAGGATACTTGAGAATGTGTTTCACAGCCACCCAGTGATCCAATCCCGGGTTTGACTGAAACCTACTGACTACTCCCACTGCAAAGCAGATGTCCGATCTCGTGCATAACATGGCATACATGAGACTACCAACTGCTAAGGCGTATGGGATATATCTCATTTCATCAACACTTTCAGGTGTCTTAGGGAACTGTTCCTTTGACAAATGAATTCCATGCCGATAAGGTAGATTTCCTTTCTTGGAATTCTGCATCCCAAATCGCACAAGGATCTTGTCGATGTAGGATGCCTGAAACATAGCTAACAGTCGTTTCTTGCGATCTCGAAGTATCTGAATCCCAAGAACATAATTGGCCTCTCCCAAATCTTTCATTTGGAATTGCTCAGCTAGCCAGGTTTTTACGTGTGATAATATCCTTACGTCATTCCCAATGAGTAAAATATCATCAACATATAAAATAAGAAAAACCACATTCCCGTCAATGACGCGCTTGTATACACAAGACTTATCAACATTCTGCTCAAAATTATAAGACTTTATCGTTGTGTCAAATCTTATATTCCAAGATCGAGATGTCTGCTTGAGTCCATAAATTGACCTTTTCAGTTTGCAAACTTTTTGCTCTTGACCTTGGGCGATGAACCCTTCTGGTTGTATCATATAGATACTTTCATCAAGATTTCCATTCAAGAATACAGTCTTGACATCCATTTGCCAAATTTCATAGTCATAATATGCGGCAATGGATAGAAGAGTGCGGATGGATTTAAGCATAGCTACAGGCGAGAAAGTTTCCTCATAGTCAACTCCCTCTTTCTGGGTATAACCCTTGGCCACTAGTCTAGCCTTGAAGGTCTGTACCTTCCCATCTGATCCCCTCTTCCTCTTGTAGATCCACTTGCAACCTATGGGTTTCACCCCATCAGGTTGGTCTACAAGTTCCCAAACCGAGTTGGAGTACATGGACTCCATCTCTAGGTTCATGGCTTTGAGCCATTCCTCTTTGTCAGAATCATCCATTGCACTACTATAGGTCAATGGATCATCTATACCATCGTTGGAGGCGACAACTTGTGCCTCTCTAACCCCTAGGTAGCGATCAGGTTGTCGCACAACCCTCTCACTGCGTCTAGGTGGTAGATCATTCTGACTGGGTAGCATCTGACTATCAGATGTCGAAGGTGCTATGTATTTGTCAACTTTCGTTGGCGATGGCGTGCTGGTCGAACTAGTAAGTAACTCCTCGAGTAATATTTTACTACGAGGCTTGAACTCCCTCATGTAGTCCTCCTCTAGAAACGTAGCATTTGTCGATACAAATACTTTGTTATCATCGGGACTGTAGAAGAATCCACCTCTAGTCTCCTTCGGGTAGCCTACAAATAGGCACACCTGAGAACGTGGTTCCAACTTTGTAGTCTTATTCTTCAGCACATGTGCTGGACACCCCCATATGCGGAAATGTCGTAAACTAGTTTTACGACCATTCCACAACTCTAAGGGAGTCTTAGGAACATACTTAGATGGAACTACATTAAGGATATACATTTCGGTTTGCAGTGCATATCCCCATAATGAACTAGGTAGTGAGCTATAACTAAACATAGATCTCATCATGTCTAGTAGGGTTCGATTTCTCATTTCTGCAACACCATTTTGTTGTGGTGTTCCAGGTGCTGTGAGTTGGGATACTATCCCATGCTCAACTAAGAATTCCTCGAAATCTCTGTCAAGGTATTCCCCTCCACGATATGATCGTAGAGTTTTGATTGTCTTACCTAATTAGTTCTCAACCTCAGCACGATACTCCATGAACTTTTCAAAGGTATCTAATTTGTGATGCATTAGGTAGACATACCCATATCTTGAATAATCGTCAATGAATGTGACGAAGTATTCATAACCACCTCGGGCTTTTACATTCATCGGTCTGCAAATGTCCGAATGTATTAGTTCTAGTGATTGATTGGCTCTTATACATTTTCCAGTGAAAGGTCTCTTGGTCATTTTTCCTTCTAAACAGGATTCACAAACTGGTAAAGTCCTGAGCATTAACTGGTTTAAGGCTCCGTTCTTTATCAATCTATTTATCCGGTCAAGGTTGATGTGACCAAGTCTAAGATGCCATAGATATGTGTCATCGTGAGAAATCTTTGCCCGTTTTGTTTTAGGTTTTTCAACCTTAAACATTTCAGTGTTGAGCAGTGACCTATGTGTTAACGGTCTTAACACATACAAGTTATTTTCTGAGTTTCATGTGCATATAGTTAATCCATTTCTACCAATAATAACCAAATTGCTATTAAAAGAAACTGAATAACCATCATCCAAAAGTCTAGAAACAGAAATCAGATTCCTGCGAAAAACCAGGAATGAATAACACATTGTTCAAATTTAAATAACTATTATTAATAAAATTTAAACTGGAAACTCCCATTGCTCTTGCTGAAACGACATCCCATGTCCCAACCCTCATGGTTGTGTAATCACCTTCAGCAAGGTCCCTCCATGAATCAAGTAGCTGTAAAGAAGAACAAACATAGGTGGCCCCAGAATCAATAATCCAAGCGGATTTATCATCCTCCACTAATAGAGATTCAATAACGAGTAAATCATATTACCTGTTTCCTTTTTCTCCTTTAGCTCAGCAAGGTATTTAGGACAGTTCCTTTTCCAATGCCCATTCTTGTCGCAGTGGAAACATTTTCCTTTGGGCTTGGCATCTTGGAGCCTTTCTTGTTCTTCTTTTTCATGGGCTTACCCTTAGCCTTTCCAGCGCTTTTCTTCTTCTTCTTTGCAGATTTAGAAGATTCGGCACATTGCCTCTGCATTGGACTTACGAGGATCCACAGCATGGACTCGTAATAGTGAGCTCATTAAGCAGTTGGGTCAAAGTAAAAGATAATTTGTTCATAATATAGTTGCTTTTTAAACTACAGGAAACTCTTCGGAAGAGTTTCCATAATCATGGTCACCTGGCTACGCTCGTCAATACGAGCTCCATGGGTTTCAGTAGTGTTGAGATAAGTCATCATCCTTAAGACGTGCTCTCGGACTGATGTCCCATCCTTCATCCTAGCAGTCATCACTGAGACCATGGCCTCATGGCGTTGACGCTCCGAAGGCTGCCCAAATATGCCCTGCAATGACTCCATCATCTGAGATGCTAGAGCCATAGGTTCATGCTTTGCAGCAAGAACCTCAGACATCCCTGCTAGCAAGTAGCAGCAGGCTTTCTCATTTGCTGCGACCCATTTTGGTAGGTATCGCGCACAGCTTGGCCAGCATTTCTGGCCGGTTCGGGGGGACGTTCCTCCGTCAGGACAAACTTCAGGTCTTCACAGACCAGGATAGCGTTCATGTACTTTCACTTAACATAGTTTTGTTTTTTCGTCAATTTATCATTTGAGAGTATGGAAATAATTGGATAAACCATGGCTGTGAAATAAAATAAACATGCATTCAACATTCATTCATCGCATATTAAAATCATCAAAGATTTTGGCATAAAATTAAACATGATGCAAGAACCATGAATAATGAATTGAAACCTAAGAGAATTACTACGCCACGGAAACCTATCATCCCACAAGTAAGTGTCGCCGTAGGGTAGGTCAAGTACTCGCATGATAGATCGAGAGACAATCTCAGTCAATTTAATATATGGGGAATAACTCTTATTCCTATATTAAACAACTACCGTTTTATTTGATCAAGGGAATTCATTAACAGTTAATTATTCCTTTGTGAGAGTAACCCGCCGTTTCGGGATTCTTTGACTTACCGAGTGAAGTACCGCCGTAGGGTAGGTCAGTTCACAAGATACATCTAGAATCCCTATCCTCTCGGAACCCAAACCTGATTTGACCTAAATGGACACCATCCGTAGGGGGACGAAAACAAAGCCGTCTCGAGGCGCCTTTTGAATCTCACGTTTTTGGACTAACAATGGAGATCGTGGGATGTACTATTGTATATCCCTCTCCCACTCACTATTTTAAATATTAAGGTTTCTATCTAAAATCTAATATTTTATTTTAACTAGTGTGGATAAACTTATGGCGGTTAAATCATAATTTTTATTTACACTAGTTTGTCATAAGTGAGCTAAATCAATTTTAACTATAAAATTGTGTCACTATATTAGTCTCTACTAATATGTATACTCTATTAAACTAATTAATTAGAGTGGTATAAGTGAGTTACAATATTTTAACTCTTAAAATACTAGGCACTTAAAGGGTAAAAATCATGGAATTCCAAACGGTCAAAATTCAATTAAACATTTTAATAAATTTTTAGTGCGTTATAAAATCCAATGGTACGTGGAATTGTATCCCGAGTGCAGACCATATTTCCGTCCATTCGGAATCGGCTATGAAATTTATATCCGGGTTTCCATCCTATATACCTATGGAATTTATTATGCACCAATTAAGCCCAATATATTAGAATTCAAGTTTTAGACTATAAATCCAATTAATCTAATTAATGATTTCAATGCATATCATTTTTTTAACTTAAACGTTTTAAATTACATAAAATCATAATTTTATGTTTATAATGATAATGCATCTATGACATGTTATGGCAAGTAAAATGCATGAGTGGGCACCCTAAGCTATATGACATGTTATTCAAACAATTCGAAATAAACATACATATAACATAAAAATTATTTTGCATTGACCGGGCTCTTATTTTTCCTATACTAATCTAATTAGTACAAAGATTCACCAAGGCATTCCTTGGCCTTCAAATCCCGCTCCCAAGTGGCGTTGGCTCTCTTTGCGACTTCGGTGCTCCAAATTACAAGAATTGAAACTTTACATTGAAAATTAAAATTACAACAAATAAACAATGGCCTTATGGCCTTACATCCCAAACCAAAACCAACTACAAAAATAAGAGCCAGAAAAATTTACGACCAATGCAAAATCCATTCATCACATGAATAACAAAACCATTCATCACATGAATATCACAATGTGCTCCACTCATCTAAACATGCATATCATATTTATAATCATATAAATATATTAAAAACAGAAACTTAAATGAAAAAGTGAAGGGTTAAGAGCACTTTTCAACCTCGCTCTTGATGCCAATTGTAGGAAACGCTTTCCCTCGCGCAGCGGAAGCAGTTAAGCCCACGGATCGAACTTGAAAAATTTTTCTGCTTTACTCTTCCTTTGACCGAATGGTGCCAGTGGGTATACTGAAATTTTTCTTCTGTTTTACACAATATTTCAGCCCCAGAATGCCCCCGAAACAGTCCCCAAACAGCCCATTGAACTGCAGTGAAATAGCGGACTGTTTAGCACTCGTTACACGCGCGAACTGCACTCAAAACAATCCACAATTTGCGTAAATTGCTGTATGTATTTAGGTCTTATTTTTCACTTAAAAATCAATCCTAACTCAGCCCAAAAAATCCCCAAAAGTGTTTCCCAAAACCCGAATTAAAAAAAAAAAAACAAAACCGAGCCCCAAATTGTATGATATGCGCGCGGCAGTGGGGAAATTTGTTCCTCACTGCTGTGACTTGCTGGTGAGAGGGAGAGAAGGTTTTCCAATGCCACAAGATCTTCCGAGCTATGTCTCGTTACTTACGGAGGGTAGTGTGGGCTACACTCATAAATTAATCCCTAAACGTTTTAGAGATTAAATCACACACCGAAATAATTTTCAGGTTCTTCAATTAACTTTCTCAACTCTTGAGAGCATGAAGAAGATGAAGAAGAGAAAGAGGCTAGGGTTCTCTAATGTCTAGATCTGAAAAGAAAAATATAATTTTTCTTTTTAGACTTAGGGTAATTTGTTTCATAAAACAAATCAACCACTAGACTCCCAATCCCTCTAAGTTTCGGCCAGGATAAGGATTTCTTCTTTGATTTTGTTTCCAAAACAAACAAATCCTATTCCTTACACAAGAGGGAATTCGGCCAAGCTAAGGAGTTTTGATTTGATTTTGTTTCCCAAACAAACAAATCATAATCCTAATCCTAATCCTTATCCAATGAGGAATTCGACCATGGTGTTGAATTTTGATTTGATTTTGTTTCCCAAACAAACAAATCATATTCCTTATCCAATAAGGAATTCGACCATGGTGATGATTTTTGTTTCCATAATAAATCTTAGCCTTATTAAATTATATCATATATGATTCAATGTTCTAATTTTAATAATTATCATATAATTATTAATACCTTACATTAACTTTTAATGTATAGTCTCAAGTGTGATGTAATTAATATTATTAATCATATTAATAATATTTATTCTTTGTGAGTATATAATTGGACTGTCCAATTATATTAGCTCCGCTAAAGTATATTGAGCTAGCACGGGGACCAAATGGACCTACGGTTCTGAGCTCCAATGATCTCGAAATATTAATTAAGCTCTTAATTAAATATTCTGAATTATTAACTCCGGGTTATTCCACTAAAAATCCGAAGTTGCACTCTCGTTGCCGTAGATGAAATATTAAGCCGAACCAAGTCGGTGTCCACCGATATAGTCATTGCATACGAATTGATCTTCACGAGTATCTCGTATTAGAGCCGGGTCATAATGTCCGTTATACCCCTCTAATTATTTTTACCTTAAGTACCATTGATTCTCCAATGAACGATTATTCATAACTATTATGAATATTAATCTTTCTATTCGTAATAGAAAGACTTGAGCGCTCAATCGTTCAAGTACCGAATCAACCCCTTAAGAAAGATACTCATCTACTTCTCGCAAGAAGGAGTGAACTCCATGTCTATGTAAAACGTTCCCAGCTACAAAACAAACTGTACCCCCAAAGTACGTAGCTATTGGTTGGGATTGCTACACCAACCTCACCTTTGTAAATCAAAGGACACAACCTGCCATGCAGGAGTTCGTAGCACACTCAGGATTAAGATCAATCCAATATGACCATCATAGATGAAATGACTTTCTTTGCTTAACGGATATTATAGAATGTCATTTCTATCTGGGTCCAGTCCTATATGATCGCATCATACAAGGTGCATCATTCTCATGTCTCTACATGGACGATCCGGATTAAGATCGCTATACAAATATAGAATGGACCGCAGCTATAGATAAACCACAAACAAAGTACCCGGTTTGTTTGCTCTCTATGGACTATTTAAGATTACTAACTTCAGACTCAAATCCTCTAGTGTATGACACTCATACACTAAGTCTGAAGGTACATAAGTAATCTACGGTATTTACGAAGATATATAATATGCGAAAGATAAACAAACAATTTGATAAATGAATAATGCATCGTTTTATTTCAAAACGCATGAAACCGTTTACATCACATGTAGCTCTAGGGCATACATCCCAACAAAGGCAGATGATTAAACTCAGGTACTATTGTTCCCTTCTATTTATATATATTTTGTAACGCATGGGGACAATGCTTGATTTAGGTTGGGGGTGGGGGTCTGCTTTTAAATGTTTTCAAAATTCCGTTAAAATTTTTCTTTTCTGCATGGCGTGTGTTGAATTTCAGTATTTTTATTTGTTCGTATTATGTGTGTTTTAAATCGATAAACCCAAAAAAAAAGTATGATGATTTGATTGTTTGTTTAGCTAAAAAATTTTAGGAAAAGATAAATGATAATTACACTTTTATCCATAATTTGAATTTCATATCTATGTCAGATTTGTGAACACTTAAGAAAATAGTTTTGTAAGCAGTTAGATAAAGGAATTAACAAAGTGACTAGTTAAAATAATCGGTGGTTGATGAATGACCGTTTGACTGAGTTTCTGTTTCTGTCTACAATTATTGTGATGTGAGGTATGTAAGAAAAAAAAAACGTCTGCGATCCGAGTATTAAGTCTGTAAGGGTATTTTAACACCTAGTGCCCTAAAACCAACTGTTTTGGGAGTCACTGCCCAAAGCTCGCTACATGGATCAAAGATGTGCAATAATATATATCTGAAGTCCGAGTAATTAAGTCCGTAGGGGTGTCTTAACACCTGGTGCCCTAAAGCCAACTGGTTTGGGAGTCTGACCCCAAGCTCATTACATAGATGGAAGATATTGTATATAAATAAAAAATAGAGAAAAATCAAAGAAAAAATTAGAAAAATTAGAAAAAATCATATACCTCACTTGTGCTGACTGTAGTAGATAGAACAATTTAGATACTCAGATTGGTTTGACCCATTAACTATTAAGAATTGAGAGACGAAATCACCAATTGACAACTTAGAATCGAAGTTGTTTGCTAGACTATTCACACACACACTTTGAGTCTGATTTAGATATGTTGTTCAAAAGAAGGATTTTAGTTGGATATGCATTTTGAAGGTTCCTCTAACTTTGATGTTGGACATTCTCTGAGGACGCTGTTTATATTATTTATTATTGTCTTTTTCCTTTGGGTGCATTAGTTTTACTTTTTTTTTTTTTACTTTTGTAAAATGTTTGTGGTATCATTGTTGTAAACCCTCACGAGACTACAACTCGTCCACTAGGGACATCTAGGGGTTTAAAGGCTTGTTGCATATGCTTAAATGCAACCGTGATCCCTACGAAAGTGGCTTAGTTAATTTTATTTATTTTTATTTTAGTTTGTGTTTTGCTCGAGGACTAGCAAAATGATAGGTTTGGGGGTGTGATGAGTGGTATTATATCACTATTTCCCACTCATTAACCTAATATTTTGTAGGTTTCTCGCGGGTTGTGAATGTTTTGATGTATTTTATTGTTATTTTGCAGATAAATAAAGTTTTGGAAAGCACTGGAAGCAATTTGGAGTCAAAACAGTGAAAATGGATGAAAATGGCAATTTTTGTAATTTATCAGCGTCGCGACGCCAAGACCTTCAGCGTCGCGATGCCTAACGTGCGCCGGACATGCTAACGTGCGTCGGCTGCCACATGTCAGAATCTGAGAAATCAGACTTGCTAACGTGCGCCGACCTTGCTAACGTGCGCCGTGCCACGTGTTATCATCACATAAGATCAGCTAAAATGCGCCGCGTGCCACGTGTCAAAAACCTATGGTGCCGACACTCCGCGTGACACGTGTCACCCTCTTATTGGACCGAATTATTGGTAAATCACATTCTGCCACGTGTCAAGCTCTCATTGGACCACTCTCACCGCGTGCCACGTGTCATCATTTGATTGTGCCGACAAAATGCGCGTGGTCAAACCGCGTAAACCAAAAATGCGTCCAGCGTCGCGACGCTGGGAGCTTGGCGTCGCGACGCCAGATGCCGAATTTGCCTATAAATTGAGGCATTCACCACTTCATTTGGTGTGCTTTCCTTGGGATTTTTTCCTAATTTCATAGGAAGCATCTAGTTTTGTAATATTAAAATATGTATTTTTATTTTTAGTTTTTATTACAGCTTTTTATTATTTACTTTATGTTTTGTAGTTAAATTTCCGCTGGGGTAAAAGGTGAAACATTTAATATAATTATTTAGGTAAATCTCACTTAATTATAATTTAAAATTATAATTTAAACCTGATTAATTAATGGTAGACTTTATTACCGCCTATATGGTCGGTCTAAATATAAATTACTTTACCGCCTATATGGCTGGTCTTTATGTGACAGATAATTACCGCCTATATGGCTGGGTAATGGGACTAAATGGATTACCGCCTATATGGCTGGTTTTAAATGTTTAACATTATTAATTCCTGAGAAAGCAGAATATAAAATAATTTATATTTTAAATAAGTGAGATTCCTAGATAAGAAATATTAAATGTGGATCCTCTAACCCCCATCATTTTATTTTATTCTAGGGAAGTGATGAAACACAATATTACTATGCTTAATAATTGATTTTCTTTTTATGGGTAATTCTTGAGTTTGTTTATTGAGTCTTAAGCTTAATGTTTCTTGTTGTCTAATCACCAATAAGATTGATATGGTAAACTTAAAATGAACTAGACATAGGGATTTTAGGTTTCAGCCTTAGATTCAATAGCCCACGATCTTCCTTGAGGATAGATAACCCTTTAATAGATTTCCTTACATGATAGACATATACCTGTCGGGCGGGGGTAGCCACAATTGGAACTTGATCTTAATGAATCCATGTAATTTGGTTGACATAGACGTATGGTTCAATTAGGTTATACTGGGTATTTGCGTCTGACCATCGACAGAGGCTTTTGCATATTTTCGTGGTCCAGATTAGCAAACTGATTTATTACATATAGATAAGAGAATCAATTCATCTTTATAATAATATTGTGTGGAGTCACGACCATAGATCTTTGAGTCTTTTCTTTTATTTTCCTTAGTATTTTCTTTTGTGTCTGTTTTTATTTTAATTAGCAAATCCACATTCAACCAACCAAAAGTAATCAATTCCTTTCTCCCTATAATTAGATACTTGCAAATAAATAGTATCAACAATTAGTAACAACAATATGAATTAAGTCCTCGTGGGATCTATATTTTTATACTACTTGACCGATACGTGCGCTTGCGTTATACATGTGTGTTTACACCGGTCACCCCGCCCGACAGATATATGTCTATCCTGGAATGAAATCTTTTAAGGGTTATCTATCCTTAAGGGAGATCGTGAGCTATTGAATCTAAGGTTGAAACCTAAAATCCATTTTCCAAGTTCATTTTAAGTTTACCACATCAATCTTATTGGTGATTAGGCAACAAGAAGCATTAAGCTTAAGATTCAATAAACAAACTAAAGTATTACCTATAATACAATTAAATCAATTATTATGCATATGAATATTGTATTTCATCACTTCCCTAGAATAAAAATAAAATGCTGGGGTTAGGGGATCCATTTTTACCATTTCTAATTTAGAAATCTCTCTTATTATAATATATAAATTTACATGATATTACCAACCGACCATATATGCGGTATTCTGATTAAGTCAGATTTTGAATTAATTCCAACCGATCATAAAGGCGGTATCCAATTTAGTTAGGTTAAAATCAATTTAATTAAGTCCAACTGACCATAAAGGCGGTATCCAATTAATTCAGGTTTTAAGATAATTTATATATTATAATTATGGAAGATTAATCTAAAATATAATAATAAAAGCTTCACCCTTCCCCCCAGCAGAAATTTAACTACTAAACATAAAAGAAAATGAAAAGAAAATAAATTACTACTATTACTGAAAATAAAAATACATAATTTAAATTAAAAAAATTAAACAAACAAGATACAGTCCTTAGATCCTTATTAGAACCTTAAGGAAAGTATGAAAATTTGAAATGAAATCGAGTTGAAACTATAGATAAACTTTCGGCTCACGTGTCGCGACGCGTGGAACATTACACGTCGCAACACGCCGTTGATTTGTGCCACATGTCCACATCTTCCTGAGATGCTGACACGTGTATACATTTACATCGGCAGCTGAATTATTGGTTTGGCGTCGCGACGCATGAGGTCGTGCGTGTTGCGACGCTGACGTCATTGCTTACGTCAGATGTCAGAAAAATAGTAACTGAGGCGCATGTTAGCAGGTTTGTCTGTGATATTGACACGTGGCCGGCGCATGTTAACAGTCGCGACGCAAAAGGTTTGCGCGTTGCGACGTAGAAATGATGATTTTGCCCTTTTTATCAATTTTTCGCTATTTTAGCCCCAAGTTGATTTCATTCAGTCCCAAATCTTTATTTATCTGTAAAATAACACAAAACACATCAAAATATACATAAAACTCGAGAAACCAAATAAAATATTAGGTTAAAGGGGCGATAAATAGTGATATATTTTCCGCTCATCACACCTCCAAACCTAACATTTTACTAGTCCTCGAGCAAAACAACAAAATAAAATAAACAACTTTAAAAATAAAATTAAACTAAGCCACTTTCGTAGGGATCAAAATTGCATTTAGTGTATGCAACAAGCCTTTAAACCCCTAGGTGTCCCTAGTGGACGAGTCGTAGTCTCGTGATGGCTTACAGTGACGATACCCACAAACGTCAATCTAATGCACACAAAAGCAAAAAGTCAAAAGAAAAGAAAGAAATAAAATAAACGAAAATAATAACTATATATACAATGTCCTCAGAGAATATCTAGCAACAAAGTTAAATGAACCTTTAAAATACAAACTACAACTAAAATCCTTTCCTTTGAACAAATTATCTAAATCGGACTATGACTGTGTGTGTAAATAGCTCTACAAACAGCTTCGATTCTAAGTTATTAACTATGTGAGTTTGTCTCAATTCTCAGTAGTTAATGGGTCAAACCAACCTGACTATCTAAAATTGTTATGTCTACTATAATCTGCGCAAAGTGAGGTATGTGATTTTATTTTTGGCAAAATGCGAATCTTTTAAACTTATCCATTAAGATGTGTCTCAAGAGTTAATTCCTTACTCTGCCATCTCTGATGAATTGAATTTTTATCTTCGTGATTTTGTCAAACTTTATTCCGTGATAACCCCACTTTCACTGGTTTGCTTTACTTTAAATGCCTCGTCTATGTTTTTCCCTGCAAAAATAACAAAATAAAAAAAATTCTACAACATGTGTACACAAAGAGCTTTCAGCGTGGTTTTGGACGTCCGTCAACCTGAGGATTAAAGACAATCCCATGAGCGTTTCTTTTGAAGGGTCTCTTCCAACGGTAAAGTGGCAAAAAGAATTTTCTCTAACTTAGTGCTTGTGCCACCTTTTTAAACTTTGTCGCTTCAGTGATTCCTGAAAAGAAAGAAAGAAAATCAGGAGGTCTTGTATAGTGCTTGACTTTGAATGGGAGTTCCATTCTGTCAAGATTTTGGGCGGTGTCTTTGATTTGTACTCCCCAATACAATGATGTTTCTCCTAAATACATGATATCTTTAATATGGTCAGACATTTGCTCATCTATTTGTTTTGTATCTTGCTTCATCATTTCTTTACAGATGTATTTTAAAAAATATGTATTCAGCTCTTCATCAGTCATTTGCGAAATGCATGCTCCATAAGTGTCAACCTGAGGATGTAAAGATGTGTCCGATTGTAGGCTTTTGTCCTCTGTGGTTGATATGAATGGCTCGGGTATCTCTTCTTTAAACATCAGTGCAATGCATACTCTAAGATCTTCATTTTGAGGATACAGGGTTTCATCCTCACTTGTTGGTGTAGTTGGTACAAACAGTTCTAGTTCTTATTCCTCATCAAAGTCCGATGAATAATAAAAATCAAATTGAGATTCTGTTGGTTCAGGTTCCTGAACTGATACCTCTGATTCTTGATACTGCTCAGCCTCTTCCTCTGTTAAGGTGTCATTGTGAAATGCTTGGTATTCGAAGGCTTCATCAGTGTTATTTGAATTTTCTCTATGAGGTATGAAGTTCTGATTTTCTATTAATTGTTTCGTTTGATCTATCATTCTTTGTATGGATGTCGCGTTACTCTGAAAAATTTCATTCATCGCATCCCACTTTTAGTCTTGTTTCTTGAGCCAATCTTTGAGCATGTCAATAACCCGACCTTCCTCTGATGGTTCTGGTTCTTGATGAAGATCATAGGTTGATGGTGGATAAGATGGAAAATTTGGTTCAGTGAAAAATATTGGTTCATTATATGAAGGTCTTTGATAGTTTTGCCACCCTCAATTGTAGTGGTATATGCATTGATCGCTCGGGTGATTACCATCACATATTTCACATCTACCCATTACGTTCCGTTGAGCAAATGTTTTATTGATTGGTTTTGACATCCAGTGATAGTTGTTGGGCTGGACAACAGGCCTCAGAAAATCGGACTGTTGCTCCCTGATTTGGGGTGTATCATTTCTTTGTAAGGCTCGTAATTCTTCGATCGCCCAATAATGTTCCATTTCAACTACCTGAAAATAAAAGAAAGAAATAAAAATAAAGAAAATTAGATACAAGTAAAATTGATAGCTTCAAAATTAATAACGCAAGAAAAATAAGTCCCCGATAACGGCGCCAAAAACGTGATCGGTGAAATCATACACGTAACGCAAGCGCACGTATCACTCAAGTAGTATAAAAATATCGATCCCATGAGGACTTAATTTCTACTATTGTTATTAATTATTGATGCTAAATGTTTACAAGTATCTAATTAGAGAGAGAATGGAATGATTGCTTGATTGATTGGTTGAATGTGGATTTGCTAAATAAGTAAATAAATAAAAACACAAAAGAAAATACTAAGGAAAATAAACAAAAGATACAAATATCTAGGGTTGTGATTCCACACAATATTATTCTAATGATGAATTGATTCTTTTATATAAGTGTAATAAATTATTGTGTTAACCTAGAACACGAAGATATGTAAAAGCCTCTTCCGATGGTCAGATGCAAACACCCAAATAACCCAATTAATCATATGTCTATGTTAACTAAGTTATATGAATTCATTAAGTTC
>SKCR01006395.1:0-25273 GCA_019454045.1 Zanthoxylum bungeanum
GAATTTTGATTAGATTTATTGTATTGATATAAACCATAAGATTTTTGGACTTTTAATCTAATGGTTACTCCCACTATTTTGTTTGTATTTTGTCAACCCTCTTAGTGACAAAATTGTCGTGGGCTATGATCCCATTTTACTTAAAATAAAATGACAACGAGGGTTAATCATTTATTTAAGTTCAATTGGGTAGGTACTGTTAGGGATATGCCCTATACCCAACTTGTGGATGGGCTATATGTACATTTATTGTAATATTTTCATTAATTAATAAAATGGCAATCTTTATTATACGTGTCTTACAAAACTTATATGAATCACCAAACACTGTAATAAAGCCCTTGGAGTAATAAGATGATGGCTTCCACGCCTTATGAGAATAATTACTCTCAAACGTTTCTAACCATAGTTTTGTGAATAATCTGGGCGTTCACAAAGCGGAGAGACTAGCATGATGATATGATCGCCCTTAAGTGGGATAGCCGATCTCATAGGCTACTAGCGGAGATCCGTCCGCTTGGTGTATCACATGGATGTATGAGTTGCTCGTGTCCATCGAACTAACCGCCGAAAGTTTTCACATTGAGTGTTTATCCCATGTGTCTGTGAGAACTTTCATGTATCGATTGTATGACTAGTCCTTAGACTTGAGGTCTTTACAATCTTATATGTGGATCAAATAACTTTGACATTCTCCTTCTCCGGTTCAAAAGATCCGGTCATAAGGGTATGATTGGGTCATTTGTTGAAACACATGAAGTTTGTAAAGATACAACAGAGAATCACCAATCTCTCGGATATATTTTCTTATAAGAGTAGTATTCCAGTTCGTGGGTTGATATGTGTGATCAGTGCTTGAGACTGTGGCCGCAGCGGAAGAATCATGTGAGATTCTTGGGTTAGCACGATTCATGACATTATCAACATCATACCTTTGACTATATGGGTAGACATTTCCATACCCTAGGTCAAACGTTGGGATACAGTGAGGCGAGGGACCGTATCATATGTAAATCGCATACATAATGGGTATATATATCTTTCCTTCTCATTTGGGGGCTTTGGCATGTTGCTAGATGTCAACCTTGATCATTGAAATCGAACGACCATCTGATCAGAGGATAATTTATGTTCGATTAAATTATCACGATTCATTTCATGTCCAACTTGAGGGGAACCCAAAAGTCACACACAACAAAGTCGAAATCAATGGTTAACAGTGCACAGTACAAATTTAACAGCATATATGATTGCTGTAGGAATTGTTCATAAATGGTTCAATGTGTTTAATTATTGAACAGATCATTTATGAGGTTCCATAGTGACTTAGGGATTGGTGAATGACGATAGGGGCACTTTGGGAATTGGAATAAATAAATAAATAAAACCTGAATAGTAACGTGAATAATAACGTGAATAGTAATGTTTTTTTTATTTGTTATTTGTTTTGAATTCCAATTCGGCCCAAACTCTTATTATGGTTTTATAATCTCATTAAACCACTAAATTAAGATCCAAAGGCTAAGATTAAATTAGCATTTATCCCACATCGGATTCTTAATTAATTTTGTTGTCTTTGGAGCACCTATATAAACCCAATGAATTCTTTACAAATTTTTGCACCAAACCTTTCATATCTTTGGTTTATATAAGTGAGCAACTCTAAAGTTTAAGAGTAAGCCACTGATTTTGAGGATCCTTAAGTCTAATTGACTAGAGGAACCTCGAGTTAAAAGTTTTGAGGTATTTACCTAGGCAAGCACCAAGGGCAAAATATTCGTGCACTCAAAGCGTAGTCTTGCCGTTGTTTTTGGCTTTGGTGTGTGCACCTTTGGAGGCCACACACTTGGGTGGCTCTTTGGAACGTGGAAGAGCTTGCTGAGTTCGAGAAAAGCTTGTAGATTGGAGGGAGGACTGGAGAAGTCTTCGGTCAAGTAAGTCTTTTTCTTTCTTTATTTTAATTAGAGTTCTTATGATAATAGCATGTTTAGGTTTATGTTCTTTGCATGTTTTATGAGTTTTATACTTAGAATATATAGTAACATGCCTAGGCTTGTAGAATAATCAAAACAAATGGGTTTTGGGCAAAGGGATAGCGGCATCATAATTTTATTTTTTCTTTATTTTTCGTTGCGCACTCGCGGCCGCTTCCCAACAGTGGTATCAGTGCGCCGTTTTTTGTTTTGATTAGTTCTATCTTATTTGAACTCGAAATTGGGTGTGTAAAAGCTCATTGGGAAGCTAACACCCTGAACTTAATTTTAGGTACAATTTTTGCATGATTTGGTAAGATTTAAATTGTGTGAAATTGCATTTAAAGTTCACCGCATCTATAAAAAAATGTGAATAGTAAATTTATTTGAATAAAATAAAATTCAATATCATAATTAAATATTAATCAAAGCTATTTAATGCCTAAAATAATTCCAACATATTAAAACTCACATGCTTGATGATTCTATGTATGATTAGAATTGGCATGATTATTTTAGGGTACAAACATCAAGAGACTTTCTAAGGAAATAGAGAGTGATTGCTTATCCCTTAGCTAAATAATTATTCCGTGATGAACTTAGAGACTTATAACCTTTAAGGCTAATAAATATAAATCACTTGTTTATAATAAAAGACATTATAAAAGATACAAGTGGGGTGAGACCAAGGCGTTAATAAAACTTTTCAAACTAAAGTTAATTTAACCAAAGGTATTACTAGAGTTAGATAATGATTTGGTGTCTTCCTTCACTCACTACCTTTTTATAGCCAAAAGATATCTAGATAATCATTTACTCAAAGTTTACCTTAAAGCATATTTAAAGTGTGTTGAACTAATTTGGAGGATCTATTGTTTATTTCTGTCACCAAGGTATAAGAGCCTAAGAGGTAAGGTATTTAAGAGAGTTCGCTCTACCCTCCCTTTGGGGAATTTTCAATGGAGGAATCCATTTGACAGTTATTCACTTAAACTCGCTAAAATCCTCAATAATAATTTAAGTCTAAAATTTGCCTCACATTGTAAAATATAGACCCAAAGGGCTTAAACCGTATTGGCAGGACTAGGCTTTACCAGACTGACCAATACCAATTTGTCCCTAAATCGTACTATTGATAATGGTTTGAATTTTCTGAGTCATAAGACGCAGCGACCCTTAGGCGTGGTCTTATAACTTAGTGGTAAATATTGGGTGTCCACAAGGACTACATAGTTGGTATGTTTGATTGCCCAACCCAATGATCAAAGAATTGTGATATATATATCATAAATTGGTTGGGAACCTACCTAATTATCGTATTTTATAACGACTGACCCTAGTCGGAGTTATGAAATGATGATAATGGGATCCTTACCCACAAGAAATCCATCATATTGAGGTTGATGCGATTTGCTTAAAATTTTAAAATAATTGAGTGAGAGCAACTTCATAATATTAAAAGCCCATGTTATTATGAAACATTAATGAAAACATATTCCTAATTTTAACATTCTCTCTTAACAGTGGGTTAAAATATTTCACAAACATTCAAATGGCAAATAGAGTATCACTTCGTTCCATCCTTGATGAGCATAAGCTCAAATGGGACAGCTACACTGACTGGTTTAGAAATCTTAAAATTGTCTTACGACAAGAAAATATTTTTTATGTTTCTTGAAAGACCATTTCCCCTCAACACCAGAAGAAGATGCTGACCAAAATACATTTGATGCTTGGAAGAAACACGTCGATGATGATGAGCAAGCAGTTTGCATAATGCTTGGCTCTATGTCGGACGAACTTCAGAAAGCTCACGAAGATGTGGATGCTCAAACCATCATCTTTCACTTGAAGGAGTTGTATGCAACTTCCGTTCATAACCGTGAGATTTCAAGTGTCATATGTCTTATTCCAAACAAGGTATAAGGAAAGATCTGTTAGTGGACATGTGCTTAAGATGATTGGCTACATTGAAAAATTGGCCAACCTCGGGTTCATCATGGATCATAAGATAGGTCATGATCTAATTCTTCAGTCCTTACCAAAAGACTTCTCTAACTTTATTATGTAGTTTCATCTGTCTGATAAAGAAGCTACTTTAGTAGAATTACACAATCTGATAAAACAAGCAGAGATGACTTGAAACCGGAGCTTAAAACCTCCGTCATGCTTACGGGTATGGACCTGAAGCCACGAGGCCCAAGGAAAATAAGGGCAAGGCCAAGGCTCTAGATCACCTAAAGCCCAATGGTAAGGTGGAGAAAGAAAAATGGAAAGGGGAAATGTTTCTTTTGTGGAAAGAAGGGTCATTGGAAGAAAAACTGCAGATCCTTGAAAGCCAAGGAAGCTAGGGAAGCCCAATAGGCCAAGAAGCCCAATGCTTCAGGTATGTTGTATATGATTGAACTATATTCTCAAAACTCTCAATCTTCTACTTGGGTGCTTGACACCGGTTGTGGGACTCACTTATGTAACAATGTGCAGGGCCTGAGAAACGATAGGAGACTCCGTCATGGGGAGGTTGACTTACGTATGGGTAATGGAGCAAAACTGGCTGCATTGTTCGTGAGGACTTATTCATTAGTTTTGCCGAATGGTTTAGTTTTAGACTTAGAAAATTATGTTTATGTACCTTCTCTAGTAAATAACATCATTTCAATTTATTCTTTATGTAATAAAGGTTTTTCATGTCTAATAAGTTGTAATGAATGTTCTATTTATTTCAATGAAATAAAATAAGGATATGGTATTTTGAATAATGGTATCTATATCTTACAAACTAACAAAGAATGTTCAACCTCTAATATTTACAACGTTAACTCGAATAATCTCAATGAATCACTTCTATGGCACAGTCGCTTAGGTCATATCAATGAAACAAGATTAACTAAGCTATATAAGGATGGGTATTTCAGACCCTTCAAATATGAACCTTATGGAACTTGTGAGTCTTGTTTACTTGGTAAAATGACCAAATTACCCTTCAAATGTAAAAGACAACGTGCAAGGGAGATATTAGAACTCATACACTCTGATGTATGCGGACCAATGTCAGTTACCGCTAAAGGTGGATTCTACTACTTCATTACCTTTATCGATGATCACTCGCGATATGGGTATGTGTACCTTATGCGGTACAAATCTGAAGCCTTTGAGAAATTCAAAGACTTCAAGCTGAAGTAGAAAACCAGTTAATAAAAGTATTAAGTCACTAAGGTCTGACCGAGGTGGTGAATACTTAAGCAACAAAATTCAAGATTACTTGAGAGAAAATGGCATTGTTTCCCAGTGGACTCCTCCGGGAACTCCACAGCATAATGGGTCTCCAAAAAGGAGAAATCAGACATTATTAGATATGGTCCGATCAATGATGCCAGGCACGGATCTACCTCTTTCATTTTGGGGTCTTGCTTTAGAAACTGCAACACTACTACTAAACCAAGTTCCTTCCAAGACTGTTAGTCAAACACCATATGAGTTATGGTCTGGAAACATCATAGTCTTAGTTATCTAAGAGTTTGGGGATGTGACGCATATGTTAAGCTCACACAAACTAACAAATTGGATGATATGGCAGTTAAATGTAAGTTTGTAGGATATGCCTTGAACTCAAGAGCATACGTGTTCTATGTCCCAAATGAACAAATAACATTTATCTCACAAAATGATAAATTTCTAGAGAATGAATTTCTTCTCAAGAAACATAGTGGGAGTAGACTTGACCTCGATGAGGTACGAGAAGAACAAACTAACATAGAACTAAAACCCAGGCCCCTCAAAAGGGCAACGACGGAACAACCACAAGGTTATGAACTTAGAAGGTCTGGTAGGGAAAGACATGAGCCTGAAAGGTATGGTTTCCATATTGATGAGGAACATGATCAGGTCATTGTTAATGACGATCCCACCAGTTATGATGAAGCAATGCGTGACATTGATTCAGTCAAGTGGCTTGAGGCCATGAAATCCGAAATAGACTCTATGTATCAGAATCAAGTCTTGAACTTGGTGGATGCACCGGAAGGGATAAAACCCATAGGCTGCAAGTGGATTTACAAGCGTAAAAGTGATGCAGAAGAAGTCAACATCCAAACCTATAAGGTTAGGTTGGTGGCGAAAGGTTATAGTCAAATCCAAGGAATTGACTATGACAAAACCTTATCGCATGTTGCAATGATAAAGTCCATTCAAATTTTACTGGCACTAACTGCACACTTTGATTATGAGATTTGGCAGATGGATGTCAAAACAACTTTTCTTAATGGGAATCTCATAGAGGATATCTATATGACACAACCTGAGGGGTTTGCATCGAAGGATGATCATAATAAAGTATGCAAGCTTAAACGATCCATTTATGGACTCAAGCAAGCCTCCAGAAGTTGGAATATAAGATTTGATGAGACAATCAACGAATTTGACTTCATCAAAAATGTAGACGAGCCTTGTGTTTACAGGAAAAGTAGTGGGAGTGTTGTTGTATTTCTTATATTATATGTCGATGACATATTAATCATCGGGAATGATATTCCCATGATGCAAGCCACCAAGCAATGGTTATCTCATAATTTCTCCATGAAAGATTTGGGAGAAGCAGCCTACATCCTCGGCATTAAGATCTACTGTAATACGCTAAAGGTTGTTAGGACTTTCTCAATCTACGTACATAGATAAGTTTTGAAAAGATTCAAAATGGAAGATTCCAAAAGGTAATACCTACTTGTCATGGTAATTTACCTAATATCAAATTATCTAAGGAGCAATGTCCACATACTCCTTCAGATAGAGAGCGTATGAGTAGAATCCCTTATGCTTCAGTAATAGGATCGATCATGTACGCCATGCTATGTACAAGACCTAATGTCTCTTATTCTCTTAGCATAACGAGCAGGTATCAGGCAAATCCTGGTGAGCAACACTGGGCAGCTGTCAAAATAATCCTCAAGTATCTGAGAAGAACTAAGGATGTGTTTTTGACATACGGAGATTGTTCTGAGATGAAAGTCATTGGTTACTGTGATGCAAACTTTCAGACCGATAGGGATGACAACATATCGCAACAGGATATCTGTTTACTTTGAATGGCGGTGATGTCAGTTGGAAAAGCTCAAAGCATTCAACTACAGCGGACTCCACCACTGAAGCCGAGTATATTGCAGCATCTGAGGCAGCTAAAGAAGCAGTCTGGATAAAGAAGTTCATCACGGAGCTGGAAGTACTTCCCGCGATAAAGAATGGCGTCACGATGTACTGTGAAACACGGGCGCCATTGCTCAATCAAAGGAACCAAGGTCCCACCAGAAATCCAAGCATGTACTCAGGCGATTTCATCTCATCAGGGAAATTGTTGAGAGGAAAAGAAGTTATTATAGAGAAAATACCTACAGAAGATAATCTTACAGATTCTCTGACTAAAGGGCTGACTCAACAAAAGCATGATAGGGATACCCAAGAGTATGGTGTCTTATTCATACTAGTTGGCTATAGTGCAAGTGGGAGATTGTTAGGGATATACCCTATACCCAACTTGTGGATGGGCTATATGTACATGTATTTGTAATATTCTAATTAATTAATAAAATGGAAATCATTATTATATGTGTCTTACATAACTTATATGAATCATCAACATTGTAATAAAGCCTTTGGAGTAATAAGATGATGGCTTCCACGCCTTATGAGAATCATTACTCTCAAACGTTCCTATCATAGTTTTATGAATAATATGGGCGTTCACAAAGCGGAGAGACTAGCATGATGATATGATCCGCTCTTAAGTGGGGTAGCCGATCTTATAGGCTACTAGCGGAGATCCATCCGCTTGGTGTATCACATGGATGCATGAGTTGCTCGTGTCCATCGAACTGACCGCCGAAAGTTTTCACATGGAGTTTATCCCATGTGTCTGTGAGAACTTTCATGTATCGATTGTATGACTAGTCCTTAGACTTGAGGTCCTTACAATCTTATATGTGGATCAAATAACTTTGACATTCTCCTTCCCTGGTTCAAAAGATCCGGTCATAAGGGTATGATTGGGTCATTTGTTGAAACACATGAAGTTTGTAAAGATACAACAGAGAATCGCCACTCTCTCGGATAATATTTTCTTAAAATAGTAGTATTCTAGTTCGCGGGTTGATATGTGTGATTAGTGCTTGAGACTGTGGCCGCAGCGGAAGAATCATGTGAGATTCTTGGGTTAGCACGATTCATGACACTATCAACATCATACATTTGACTATATGGGTAGACACTTTTCATACCCTAGGTCAAACGGTAGGGATACAGTGAGGCGAGGGATCGTATCATATTTAAATCACATACAAAATGGGTATATATATCTTTCCTTCTCATTTGGGGGCCTTGGCATGTTGCTAGATGTCAACATTGGTCATTGAAATCGAACGACCATCTGATCAGAGGATAATTTATGTTCGATTAAATTATCACGATTCATTTCATGTCCAACTTGAGGGGAACCCAAAGGGTCACACACAACAAAGTCGAAATCAATGGTTAACAGTGCACAGTACAAATTTAACAGCATGTATGATTGTTGTAGGAATTGTTCATAAATGGTTCAATGTGTTTAATTATTGAACTTATCATTTATGAGGTTCCATAATGGCTTAGGGATTTGTGAATGACGATAGGGGCACTTTGGGAATTGGAATAAATAAATAAAATGTGAATAGTAACGTGAATAGTAATGTTTTTTTTATTTGTTATTTGTTTTGAATTCCAATTTGGCCCAAACTCTTATTAGGGTTTTATAATCTCATTAAACCACTAAATTAAGATCCAATGGCTAAGATTAAATTAGCATTTATCCCACATCGGATTCTTAATTAATTTTGTTGTCTTGGAGCACCTATATAAACCCAATGAATTCTTTACAAATTTTTGCACCAAACCTTTGATATCTTGGGTTTATATAAGTGAGCAACTCTAAAGTTTAAGAGTAAGCCACTGATTTTGAGGATCCTTAAGTCTAATTGACTAGAGGAACCTCGAGTTAACAGTTTTGAGGTATTTTCCTAGGCTAGCACCAAGGGCAAAATACTCGTGCACTCAAGGCATAGTCTTGCCGTTGAGTTTTGGCTTGGTGTGTGCACCTTTGGAGGTCACAGACTTGGGTGGCTCTTTGGAACGTGGAAGAGCTTGCTGAGTTCGAGAAAAACTTGTAGATTGGAGGGAGGACTGGGGGAGTCTTCGGTTCAAGTAAGTCTTTTTCTTTCTTTATTTTAATTAGGTCTTATGATAGTTAGCATGTTTAGGTTTATATTTTTTGCATGTTTTATGAGTTCTTATGCTTAGAATATATAGTAACATGCCTAGGCTTGTAGAATAATAAAAAACAAATGGGTCTTGGGCAAGGGATAGCGGCATCATAATTTGATTTTTTCTTTATTTTCCGCTGCGACTCGCGGCCGCTTCCCAACAGGTACTTGTTACCAATTACATCTCATGTAACTCATAGAACGTTAAGTTGACAACTCATGTCATGAAAACTCTTGTCATCATATCTTATTTGAAACTTAACTTTTACCTCTAAAATAAATGATCATGACGAGGGTCAACTCATCAAAATTTTTTGTAAGTAAAACCATTATTTATAATCTAAACTTATTTGATGTTAAAACTTGATTTTGACGAGAGTCAAGTAATCAAGAATAACAAAGAGTTCTGGTTTTGATTATAATAATGGAAGGCAATGTTATAGTTTTAATTTTTTTAAACTTTAGAATAAAACATTTTGAATGAAAGAATGCACAGGTTCCCAGAAGAGTGGAGGGGTCACAGTGGTCCCACTTAAAACCCAAACTTCTTAGGCTCTTATCGCCCTTTTGACAGAACCAGTTTGACATGCATCCATCAAACAAGCAGCTAAATTCCAAGTCTATTTAAATTAGGTCTCTTATTTATACATCTAATGTATTTTAGTTCATCGCAATTTCTTTAAAGTATTCATAATATTTATTATCCAACCTTATTGGATAAATTTATGATATTATTTTATTATGTTTAATTATTTATGGGACTTAAATATTTTATCCTAATCTTATTAGAATTAATTTTAATCTTCATTAAAATTCCATAATTAGAATCATTATTCTAATAGGAAATAATTTCCTTTATTGAGATTAAATGTATCCTATTTAAATTTGAATTCTAGATTTTTAATCTAATTAGAATTATTTAATTAAATTAATTTGTATCCTAATCTTATAGGTTACTTAATTTAAATTTATTTTAGAGATAAATTCATAATCCAATTAAAATTTTATTTCTTAATAAATTTTATGTGTATTAGGATATTGTAATAAAATTAAATTCTTTAATAAAATTTTAATATAAATCAGATTTATTTAAAATTCAATTATTTTTTACATACAGCATTTTTCCAGGTTGCTGACGTCAGCATTGTGTGCGCTAACATCAGCGACATATTACATTATTTTGCATGCGCTGCAGCAGCAGGTAACATTATAACACGGCGTTGTCTTCAATTTTGAAGAACAGTGCCGTGTGATGTATTTTATTATTTAATTTTATATATCTGATTTAATTCTTAATAAATCAAATTTTAATTAATCTCAAATTAATCATGCCCCATAGATTTAAACATAATCTTAACAATATACATAAAATCATATCAAAAGCATGCAAATTAATTTAGGCTACTAATACCACTATTGGAAATCTAGCATACGATATGCGGCGGAAAATTAAAATTTTTCAATTTTAAACATAAATTTCCAATCCAAGATCATAATTAATTTTCTTCATGCTTCATGATATATTTATTTATAAAACATAAATAAAAACATACCCTCCAAGTCTATTTAAATTAGGTCTCTTATTTATACATCTAATGTATTTTAGTTCATCGCAATTTCTTTAAAGTATTCATAATATTTTATTATCCAACCTTATTGGATAAATTTATGATATTATTTTATTATGTTTAATTATTTATGGGACTTAAATATTTTATCCTAATCTTATTAGAATATAATTTTAATCTTCATTAAAATTCCATAATTAGAATCATTATTCTAATAGGAAATAATTTCCTTTATTTGAGATTAAATGTATCCTATTTAAATTTGAATTCTAGATTTTTAATCTAATTAGAAATTATTTAAATTTAATTTGTATCCTAATCTTATTAGGTTACTTAATTTAAATTTATTTTAGAGATAAATTCATAATCCAATTAAAATTTTATTTCTTAATAAATTTTATGTGTATTAGGATACATTAATTGTAATAAAATTAAATTCTTTAATTAAATTTTAATATAAATCAGATTTATTTAAAATTCAATTTTTTTTACAAACAGCATTTTTCCAGGTTGCTGACGTCAGCATTGTGTGCGCTGACATCAGCGACATATTACATTATTTTGCAGGTAATTGAAGAACAGTGCCGTGTGATGTATATATTATTATTTAATTTT
Organism: Zanthoxylum bungeanum; assembly: GCA_019454045.1. Taxonomy (NCBI): domain Eukaryota; kingdom Viridiplantae; phylum Streptophyta; class Magnoliopsida; order Sapindales; family Rutaceae; genus Zanthoxylum; species Zanthoxylum bungeanum. Next base: position 11,440 of record SKCR01006395.1, read on the forward strand.
ATATATCTGATTTAATTCTTAATTAAATCAAATTTTAATTAATCTCAAATTAATCATGCCCCATAAATTTAAACATAATCTTAACAATATACATAAAATCATATCAAAAGCATGCAAATTAATTTAGGCTACTAATACCACTGTTGGAAATCTAGCATACGATATGCGGCGGAAAATTAAAATTTTTCAATTTTAAACATAAATTTACAATCCAAGATCATAATTAATTTTCCTCATGCTTCATGATAATATTTATTTATAAAACATAAATAAAAACATACCCTAAACCTTTATGTAATCATCGTTCCCTTCCCGTAAATTCTTCAGAGCCACCCACACGTTTGGCCTCCAACGGTATCCACACAAAGCAGAGAGTTAAGGATTTTGGATTTCTCAAATCCAATATTATGTAAGTGTCTTTTCTTTGGTGCTAGCTTAAGAAAAGAGACTCGTTTTAGGGTTTATGTAATATTGGGAATAAAAGAATTTTTGGTTAAAGAAAAATCAAATTTTCCTTTTTAATTCTTTTTGCTTCTCACGTGAACAGAAAATTGAATTTGCTTCAATTTTTTTTTTTGGTTTTTTAAGTTAATGGCAAAAGGTTTAATTAATAAGCTTTTGATTTGAGTTGTTTTTGTTGATGGTGTTTTCAGGCGCTACAGCATTTAAGGCAACACGACAAGGACAAAAGGGTAAATCCTCTGTCTGGTTGAGATCATGTAGCCGACCCGGCCAGTTCATGTGAAGACCGACCACTTTGGTTCAGATGACCGAGCACTATAGATATCGGCAGGAACGTTCTCAGCATAAAAGATTGTCATGGCCGACCTCATTAAAGACCGACCAGATGACGGACCGTGTTCAAGACAACAGCACCCCATTCTTATGGATAAGATAAGGAAGATATCCCACTCTCGCAAGGAGAAGGAGTCAGAATCCAAAAGGGAATACGGAAGAAGAAGGCAATACCGGATCAGGAAACCCTACAAGAAGAGAAGATTGAGTCCAAATAGGATTTCTTATACAAATAGGAGTCTGATTTCTGTATTATTATAAATAGAAGGGTAGAGCATGTGTAAAAGATGATCTGAAAATCATCACAAGAGTGAAAGACCAGAATCATAGAGCTCTAATTTGTAAAAGCAAAGAAGAGACTCAATGAGTGTATTTGAGTAATAAAAAGCACCACCCTGTTCTTGCCCGTGGACGTAGGTCGGATCCCAAAATCCACCGAACCACGTTAAATCACCTTGTCTGATTGGTGTATTTTCTCGTTTTCCGCTAAATTTGCCTTTGGTCCCCCATAACCAAACAAATTCACAGTTGGAGGAGGATTTCCTCTGGAGTAATATTCCAAAATTACCCTGAGACCAAAATCCACCGTCAACAGTTTTAATTCCAATCAAATTAGAATTAATAGGATAAGATTTAATTCTAATCAAATAGGAATTTTAATCCATCATAAATAAACAACCATTATCCTATTTTGTTTAATTAAATTAATTAATAAATTTATCAATTCTAATCAAATTAGAATACTATAAATCTGAAATTATAATTTAATACAAACATTTTGCTTACTTATATTTCAGCCCTTATACTTTTGGAAATTACAAAATGACCACTGAACTTTTGGAAATTACGAAACAGACCCTAATTTCCATATTTGCACCTTGGTCCTAAAATTTCCGGAATTCCATTTTTATCCATAATTTCTAAAATTATGAATTTACCCCAAAGTTTAAGAACTTAACATTTAAGTCTTAAAACTTAAATCTACATAATTTATCATTAAATCATCAATACTTTAAAGTGTGTGACCCATTAGGTTCTTTCTTATGTTGGCAATTGAGATAATTATAGACTTCATAAGTGTCGATAAATTAATCTAATTAATAACTCTTTAATTAAGAAACTAATTTCCATAGATCAAGAGCGGCATCTAGCAATGCATCATGACCCCCAATTAAGAAAGAATACTAACTTTAGTAAAACCTATTCCGTATACGATTATCGTATGATTCAATCCTTTCGCCTCATACATATCCCGCCAATGATTCTAGAGTATGGTAAATGTATACTCTATTAAATCATGGCTATTAGAATATTGACTTAAGCTGATAATATATATATAGAGTTTCTGAAACTCCTTTCAGAATTTGTCATGGCCATGGACTTATATTATCACTTATGTCAAATCGCGCCTCTTGGGATATCGACTCTATGTTATCCAGAGCGGCGAATCCTTTTATTGATCACTCACTATCTTCATAAGCTTTTCATATTGCCCAATCATTACCCTATACGCAATCTCGCTATGGACTATGGAGGTGTAATGTCAAAGTATATATGATCCACATACAAGATGCCATGGAGATCTCAAGTCCAAGGATCATTCATACTATCGTTACAAAGAGAAATCTCATAGACACGTGGATAACACTCCATATGAGTTCTCAAGCGGGTCAGTTCGATGTACTTGTTCTCTAACAAGCATCCATATGTTAGACTAAGTGAACACTTTCACTAGTAGCTTATGAGACAGCTACCTTCCTTCGATAAGGAAGCAAACATAACATATGTCGATCTAAACTGGATCTATCAATGTCATGTGTTGATAATCCTACGATCGGGAACATTTAAGAATGACTGGATCTCATAAATTAAACTAACTTTAATTCCTTTAATCATCATTCTAAGGACTTTATTTTACAAGTAATCAAAATTACTTATAGACAATACTTATAAATAAAATGCCAAATTTTATTAATCAATGCAATAATATAAAATTACATATTTATCCCTATTGGATCTGGGGCATATACCCAACAATATCTTCATCTCATTTTCATTATCCATTATCCATTTAAATTTTAATTTATTTACTTTAAAAATTTCAATCTATATTCAAATTATTATTTATAATTTTATATACTTATAAATAAAAAGTATCTTAGTATTTATTAATAAAATATATAAATATAGTTTTATAGATATGCATGGACTTAAATAAAATAATTATATATATATAGTCACTTTTTGATAAGGGATCCATATTTTATTGAAGTTATGGACCAAACAAAAATACTAAAAATATAAATTTCAATCTGCAATATGTAGTGATTGGTGTAATAGATTTATATAATAGATATTATCACTTTATTTTAAATATGTAATTTTATTTTCGGATAATGTAATAGTTTAATCAATAAATTTATAAATAACCTAAATTTATTTTAAGAAAAAATTATATGTTATTAAAGATTCGGGAGTTCTCATGATCCTATTTTATTATTCAGAGATCCACTCCTGACCCGCATGCATAATCCATTGCCTCTTGAATTGTCGAGTTAGGCATAGTGGGCTTAGTAACACACGAAATAGCAAATTGGGACGTTTTGTGGTGGCATAATACATGATATCAATCATGTATGTGCTCATGAAATGACTTTTTGGACATTCGGAAAATTCCTTGCAGTTTCGATACGAAATTTGTTCGATGTTCCACTCCATATAGCTCTTAGTATTTGGGCAATAACTTTCTCATACGATCTCTGATTGTTATGAATTTTATATCGTCGGAAATCTAAGACCAAGATCTATAACTTACGCGTTGGATATGTTTCCAAATTCAGATCAGAAATAGGTCAAAGACTATGATTTCCGTGGCTGCTATACTGAAATTCGAGAATGAACTAGAATTGGATGATGTGGCACAAACCTAGCCACTCATTTCATTAGAAAAAGCAGTCCTTTGCCTATAAATAGGAAACTATTCACTTATCTCTCTCAATAGCCAAAAACGTGAAGAAAGAAATAAATGGAGGAGCTTCTCTTTACTTTATTCTTGCTTGTTAAAATGCTTCTATTCTTCTTGCCAAGTGGAAGATTCAAGCTTCATTCCAAGCATGTTAAGCTCCCTTTTCTTTTTTATCTTCTCATTTTTCAGTTTTGGACAAAGAGAATAAAACCCAAATTGGCACCTTGCATACCCTAGGGTTTGGAATTGCTCAATTGGCATTGATAGTGTTATTAGCATGCATTTTGAAGGTGACATGGTAGTAATTATCATGAAAAAAAGTCTTTTTATATGAATGTTGATAAGTGCGGTTTATACCCACTTATTCCTGCATTCTTAGTTTATTATCTTGTTAGATTCTGTATCATTTAATGTCTTTTATAGTTGGTTTTATGTTTTATTGATAGGAAGCATTAAGACATGGATCTTGGGGTATTCGTACGTGTTTCAGGACCCTACGGACGCATCAGAACCACATGGGAAGAGCGAAAAATGTAGAATCAGCATCCAAAAAATTGCCCTTGTGTCGCGACTCCTGGCGTCGTGACGCACCTATAAAATCCTGCCATAGTAAATTCCCGCAAATTTGGAGCCACGACACCACTTTCCGGCGCCGTGGTGCCCTGACAGACTCCTAGATGCTTAATTTGGTCGTGTTTACATGCATAAGGACTCCAGGACTTTCTTATAAATACATAAGCTCGTCCAAAACCCTAGATAGGAGGCTAATACACAGAAAAGACTCAAAAACACATATTTTTAGAGATATCCATGGAGGATGATTGAATAGCGATAAGAAGAGACGAATGTGGTGACGTCCGAAGAGGAACGGATTCAATTTGGGTTTTATCATTTAGTTTTTCTTCTTTAAACTCTAAAGATGTCCATTATGTTCATGACCCTATTGTCATTGTTTTTATATTTAGTCATGAACTAACTCCATTATTTTATAGGATGTTGTAACTAATACTTGAAACTATGTATGTTTGCTAATTTGAGTTTTATAATTTTTAAATTAGTTTATTTATATTCTCTTATGTTTAATGCTTCTTGTTTGTTGGCCACAAATTGAGATGATGCATGTTTAGAATCTATCGCTCGGGAGAAAGAGATTTTGAATATGATCTAGAGCATATAACCTAGGAGTTTTATAGAGTTTGAGAGAATCTATAGTTCTATTGAAGTCGTTAACAAAGAATCACATAACGTAATGAATTATTAATTACTAGATTTTTTTATAGGGATATCGAAGTTGGTAAATAAAAATCTTTTCACTATTGCTCGGGAGAGGGAGTTGAATACTTTAGGATTCTTCACTTATAAATAAAGAAATAGAGTAAGGATTGATTAGCATGACAAATACATATGGGATAACTAGGTGAAATCAGACTCTAGATATATCTCTATATGTTGGGGTTTTAGCGCGGGCACAGCGGAAGTGCATGGTTCGGGAGAAATCGTAACTTTAAAACTTTTAAACTTCCTAAATAAATTATTCAGTATCCAATATGAATAATTCCTTCGTATTTCACCTAAACATATTTATTTGATATCAAAAAACGACATAAATAAGTTTGAAACTCCGAAACTTTCATGAAAAACGTTTTTCCGTAAAGTGGCATAAAACGCGTTTTTGTCCGAACCGACCAACCAATACACACGGGGGCTGCCCAGGTCAGTCCCAATAGTACTTGGACATTTTATAGGTTGCCCAAACAGTGACCAATTCACTCTTTGGAAAGTTGACACCCGGTAAGCCCGGAACTCACCCGGTAACGCTGTTTTTCACCGTTTTCACGTATTTCAACTCCGAAATAATTTTCGGAAATTTTTCCAATGCCCAAAACACATCCAATACATTTATACATATACTTTTCATCACTAAAATCACAGAAATTCCAGATCTGATTTGGTAACCAAAATTATCATTTTTCATGTTTTAAATCCAATTTTCTCAACATTAATCATATTAATAGTTACACCAACCAAAGTCACCACAAATGAAGAACTCAAGAACAATTCTAGGAGTTACAAGAGTGGTCATAATACTTTAGAATGACAACAAGTCATAAAATGATAAAATTGAACTAATATTATACTAAATTATCCAATCTTTCTTCACACATGCATCTAACCTCCAAATCCATCCTCAAAATCAAAAAGCCCCAAAATATAAGAAATGAAGAAACCCTAGAACTTTTCTAGATGCTCAAGAACAAGAAAAACAACTTTCTAAGTTTAAGAGTTATGAAGATTATCTCCAAATCTCCTAATTTCTTTAAACGTTTTTCTTGATTTCTACACTTTCTTCCTTGTTTCTTCAAACAAATTTTGGGAGCTTTTATTTTAAATTTTCGGCCATGGAGGTTAATGAATGAGAAAATAAATTTTTGTACTTTAAATAACAAGTCTTAACTGACTTTAGGAGGGAGAATGGCATTTTGGTCATTTGGTCAATTAATCTACTTAAACAATAATAATAAGCTTTAAGTTAACAAATCCAATTTATAAACTTTAAGCTTAAAAGAATCATGCCACTTGTAACCAATAATAATCAAACATATTGCATAACAACTATGTAATATTGATATTATTTAATTATCTAGATATTTAATATTTAAATACCTAAATAATTAATTAATACGATTATTATTATATATGTATTTTATTTACATTAAATAACAAATACATATATCAATGGCATGGTCAAATCTCATTTGACAATTAATTAATATATATCAAATCAAATCTTGCATCAAATACAAATACATATTAATTATTAATTGACCAAAATCCCCTAATGCATGTGTTTTCGTTTAACCAATTAAACGATTCGAATTAAATCATTTAATCCGATGAAGTATTTTAAATAACCTGTATTATTCATAACGCGTTGTCCAAGTACTCAACGCATATATTTCATATTGTGGGACTCTCTAAGTTTAGGTTTATCCGTCACGAAATCCAATTTCGTGTCCATAATTCACCCACTCATGAATTATGACGACCACAAAAAATCTCGCTAAACTATGCAAATCTAGGTCATTACATACGTATAATCCCTCTGTCACAGGCTATCAATATTATACCCGAGATATAGATAAGAACGTCAAATCCCTCAGGTATAATATAGTCGACTTTCAAATTTATGATATCTAAATAACACTCGGAACTCGCTTCCGAAGTGTGCCACGACCATGTATTTACTAGATCACAAATACGTACATGATACTTATGCCATGTCTGTACACAGGACTGGCGGATTATATCTAATACTCACAGGATATCATGTGCAGCAGTCCACACTCAACGAACATGCATAGTTTGATCTAAATAGATCAGTGACGTGAATGCCATCAAAGTGTGGAGGATATCTCATATATCCACTGTGGTATCTCAAGTCGAAGGACCACTATGCTACTCGACTCGAGAAGATTCCTATTGACGTTTGACCGGTACGTAATCACACGCGTATAACGCAAGCGCACGTATCGTTCAAGTGTATAAAAAGTATCGATCACACGAGTACTTAATACCTAATCTATTAATTTTATGAGGTTAAAAGATTACTAGTATCTAACAGGTTGATTGATTGACTTTAAATGGCGATGGTTTTAAATTTAAAAACAAGTAAATAAAATTGCACGAAAGTAGGTTTAAGAAAGTTCAATATTAGGAAACTATCTAGGGTTGTGAATCTTTCTAATATCTTTTAAAAGATGAAGTGGTTATTTCATGTTTGTGTAATAAATCGGTTTACTAACTTGGAACACTAAATTATGCGAAAGCCTCTGTCGATGGTCAGACGCAAATACCCAGTATAACCCAATCGAACCATATGTCTATGTCAACCAAATTACCTGGATTCATTAAGTTTAAGTTCCAATTATGGCTACCCCCGCCCGACAGGTATATGTCTATCCTGTAAGGAAATCTATTAAAGGGTTATCTATCCTCAAGGAAGATCATGGGCTATTAAGTCTAAGGCTGAAACCTAAAATTCTTTTGTCAAGTTTATTTTAGATTTACCAGATCAATCTTATTAGTGGCCAATTAACAAGAAGCATTAAGCTTAAGACTTAATAAGTAAACCTTTAAATTACCCAAACTATAAAATAACCCCTTATAAACCGGTGATATTAGAATTCATCACAACCCCAGATAACTAACTTAGTTACGACACATAACTAGGGCTAGTAAAAACATAAATAAAATAAAAGACATAAAGTAAATTGCTGAGAAGTAAATTGCTGAGAAGTAAATGACAGAAAGTAAATGCTGAAATTAAATACTGAAAATTAAATGCTGAAAAGTAAATGCTGAAAGTAAACGCTGAAAGTAAATTAATGAAAAGTAAATGCTGAAAGTAATTGCTGAAAGTAATTGCTGAAAAGTTAATAAAGTAAAAGTACAATAAAAGAAAATGCTGAGGTAAAATGATCCACTTTTTTACTTCTATTTTAGATATCTCCCTTAATATAATATATTAATTTTGAATGATAATTACCAACCAGCCATATAGGCGGTATCCAGATTAAGTCAAATTAATAATTAATTACCAACCGACCAATCAGGCGGTATCCAGTTTAGTCAGGTTAAAACCAATTTAAATAATTACCAACCGACCAATATGGCGGTATCCTCGTTAAGTCAGGTTTTAACTAGTTTATAATTATAATTAAGGGAGATTAATCTACATATTAGTAATAAAAGTTTTACCTTTACCCCAGCAAAGGGGAGTTACCTCCTCATTACTGAAAAGTAAAAACTGAAAATTAAAGAAAGAAAAGTATTGTGCGTAAAAGTAAATTACGGAAAGTAACAAATGAAAAGTAAAGAAAAGAAAGTGTGAAAGCATAAAATAATTACTGAAAGCTGTAAATAAACAAACAAGATACAATCTTCTTAGTATTCTTAAGGAATTCCTTAGAAGAAAGTATGAATTTACAAATGAAATGGCTTGGTATTTATAGGCAAAATTTTGCCTCCACCAAATGCTCAACCTAATCCATTATTAATTGCTCCACTAATTGCTTCACCAAATCGATTATTAATTGCTCCACTAATTGCTATCATGTTTGGTGGTGATTTGATAATTTTTATTATTTATTTATTAATTTATTTTTTGCTTTGAAAATGACTTAATAATTACAAAACAACAACTTCTGGACGTTTCATCAATTTCGGTCATGAAATATTCAGAATTAGAAATAGTTAAAGCTTCAAAGTTGTAGATCTTTGAGTATTCTTTAATCTACAACTTGAATCGGCTCAATCGGAGATCGGATGAGAACGTTATGGCCAAAGTACCAAACTTGCGCAAAATTGGAATTTCCAAAACTGCACTTCGTTAAAACGCCCTTTCAAGTTTCCAATCTCCAAAATTAATATCTCAAGTCCAATATTTACCCTTATTTGACCCATATTTCATCCTAAATGATTTCATTGAGTCCCAATATTATTTTATCTGCAAAATAAACTAAAACCTATCAAACGTTCATCAAACCCGAGAAACTAAACAAAATATTAAGTAAAAGTGGCGGTAAATATTGATATATTTTCAGCTCATCACACCCCCAAACCTAACATTTTGCTAGTCCTTAGCAAAACAACAAAATAAAATACAAGACACAATTAAAATTAAACTAAGCCACTTTCGTAGGGATCACGATTGCATTTAGCTTATGCAACAAGCCTTTAAACCCCTAGGTGTCCCTAGTGGACGAGTTGTAGTCTCGTGAGGGTTTACAGCAATGATACCCACAAATATTTTACAAAAGTAAAAAGGTAGTGAAACTAATGCACACAAACGTAAAAAGACAAGAGAAAAGAGAATAAAAAAGTTAGTGACTAAACGGGTGAAACTTCTTATCTAAGTCAATAATTGTTTTGTTTCTTTCTAAATTACGAATAAGTAATTCTCCGATTATTTTTACCATTCTCCATATAAATAGCCAACAAAATATTAATCAACTCATTTTTTCCCACAACAGTCACAAGTGCAGTTGATAAGAGAGTAATATTTTTGTCCTAAAGTTTTATCATAATTCATATCTTTTTGGCAGCAGTGGAATAATTCTTCTCATTTTTCTGATTTTTTTTCTTTGAATTTTTTTTATTTATATACAATATCTTCCGTCTATGTAGCGAGTGTTGGGTCGGTGGCTCCCAAACCAGTTGGCTTTAGGGCACCAGGTGTTAAGACACTCATACGGACTTAATTATTCAGACTTCAGATATATTATTTTTGCAACATCCTTGATCCATGTAGCGAGCTTTGGGCCAGTGACTCCCAAACCAGTTGCTTTAGGGCACTAGGTGTTTAAAATACCCCTACGGACTTAATAACTCGGATCTCAGACGTTTTTTTTCTTACTCCATCGCTTTTTATAAATGTTTCCTCCAATTAAACTAGAGCACTGAATATTTCAAACTTTTCAATTACAGCTCATGTTTGTATGTTACCATGTATGCTGATAATACCTGTCAACTGAGCATATGAGGATTCATTTTAGTCATTTTATGGAGAATTTACAAATTAAATAATTCAAAAGGAAATAAACAAAAATTAACTTGTTCCGAAATAGGTTTGAGATACGTATCAAGGAATGGGAACTCCTTACACAACTTTCTCTTACCAATTCACCTTTTAGTCAAAATAAAAACACAAAAACGTAAAATATTTTTGTAATTTTTGAAAAAATTCAATTTTTTTTGTATTTTTAGAAAAATTTTGGACTAAAAATAAAAACAACACACAACTAAAAATAAGATACTGATCAACTAATTCCCTCCCCCAAACCTAAATGAGACATTGTCCCTAATGTCTTAAACAGTAGAAGAAGAGTTTAGAAGATAGTACGTGGTTAGCTGAAATTCTACACGAAAAGTTAAAGGTTAAGATCCAGATTAATCCGACGCCTCTTACCACGAGCTTCCTCGACCAATTTATCTTTGAAAGGATATGGTCAATTTGTGGTTCATAGGCTAAGATTTGGTCAATTAGATCCGGAGCAGTTCTGGCAGTGAAGAGGAGTTCTTTTAAAGGTTTTGACACGAACCCATTTCTCCGTGCATCATCAAGAAACACACAAAGAAAATCATAAAATCCTCAACGTTGTACAGTCCAAGAGGTTTCTGGTGTATGTTCAGGTTCGCCCAAGATAACACTGTAAAAATTTCCTCCAATGTACCCAAGCCACCTGGCAAAACAATAAAAGCATCAGCACGGTTAATCATTTCTACCAGTCGTTCAGACATACCTGGCACGATTTGTTCTTCTCCGTTTGATGGTCCAATAAGATTTGCTTCTGCCAAGGGTTTTGGGATGATTCCCAAAACGTGAAGCCTCATTCCTTTACGGCCTTTGAAACGATCCTCATTAGTCCAGATTGCCACCGCCATATACTAAGTGCATATTTCTTGCAGCTAAGACTCGACCCAATTCATGTGCTGCCCTACGTATTATGGTTTAATTCCAAACCTAGTACCGAAAAACACACAGATGTTTTCAACTCGTCTTCTTGAAGTGGCTTCCATGTTTTACTCTGGAATTCTTCAAAAGTGCAATGATGAGTTGAATTTATCACACCTGAAAATGGTGAGTAAAATAATAGCACTAGTACCTGCCAAATGACAATTATTAGTTAACAGTAAAATAAATCATGATAGTAAAAAGATCTGGATCCTGTCAGAGAAAATAAAAGAAAACAACAAAACAAATCACAATTATTAGGAAAAGACAAATAATATAATATGTACAAGAAAAGTAGCGGCTTGATTGATGTCTATGCGTCAGGGACAAGCTTCCCATCCAATTTTCTTATAAATTGGCAAACAAGGTCTTTTTGAGTCAGATTCCCAAGACTTAACTGTTGTCTTTCCTTTTGGAATTGTGTATGTAATTTGCAGAAGGCTATATGAACATATCCACTGGGATGCGTCTCAAGAGTCGAAGATATATCATCTAAATACTCCTTACTCAAGCCATCCCTAATGAATTTAATTTTGTCTTCATGATTATCAGACACCATTCCTAAAGAACGACAACGGGTATTGCAATTCCAGCGTGCACATTTGTAACAAACACCCATTTGCTTAGCTCTACGTTTCTTTGCATAGGTGCTTCTTCCAAAACCAGGTAGATGTGAAATAAAAGAGTCAGAAGACTCACCTGGTAATCAGACCCGTGCTTCAATTACCCAATGAATGTCATTAGGAATATCATGGATCATCAGTAGTCTCATCCGTTCCAAGCGAGCTTTGTAGACTTTCATCAGGAGTTTTGAGGAGGAGAGAGAGAGGAAATTGCTTGTGAAGATTTGCGAGAGCTTCTTCCATCCTGAAATGAATTACCTGCGAAAACTAAACACACACAAAAATAAAAAATACCAGATCACAATATATACACAAATTGCATGGGTTGCCTCCCACCTAGCGCTAAGTTTAAAGTCGTCAACTAGACATGACTTCTCGAACGTTAGGCTGGATCTGAAAGTGTGACACTTTCTTTTGTCGCTCAAATGATTCTCCCAGCAGTAGTGCTTAACACGCTTGTTTTTAACCTTGAATGTTTTGTTGAAGTCAGGATCATGTATCTCAATGGCTCTATCTGATAAAACCTTGGTGAATATGAATGGACCTGACCACCGTGATTTTGGCTTCCATGGGAAGAATTTCACCCTTGATTTGTTTAACAGTACCTTATGCCCTGATTCCAGTTGTATGCGCACTAACTTCTCATCATGTCTTTTCCTTGCCTTTTCTTTGTACAATTTGGCATCCTCAAAAGGCTGATTGTGAAATTCCTCCAATTCGTTGAGCTGGTGGAACTTTTTCTCTTCTGTTACTTGTAGTGCAAGAATTGGCTTTTTCAATGCAAAAGACGTTTTATCTTCAGGCTCCACAGGCAATTGGCATGTTTTAAGTTTGTCAGTAAAACTTTGAATTGCATTGGAGTTCTGAATGGTACTGTGTATCACATCAAGTCTGAAACATTCCTCATTCTTTTCATCATCTGTGAAATTCATGGCTTTGAAAATATTGAATGTTACTTTTTGCTCATGTACCCTCATGGTTAATTCTTTTTTTTTGTACATCAATAATGGTTCGACCTGTAGCCAAGAACGGTCTCCCGAGGATGATTGGCATATCTGCATCTTCCTCCATATAAAGGACAATAAAATCTGCTGGGAAAATGAATCTGTCAATCTTGACCAGCACAAACCTCAACTACGCTTCTTGAAATACTAGTGTTCTATCAGCAAGTTGCAGAGAGACTGAAGTGGGCATTGTTTCTCCAATCTGCAGTTTCCTGAAAATAGAAAAATGCATCAAGTTAACACTTGCACCTAAATCACATAAAGCATACCAAAATTATGTTCTCCTATGATGCAGGGAATGTTGAAACTGCCAGGATCTTTCAACTTTGGGGGAAGCTTCCTCTGAATGATGGCGCTGCATTCTTCTGTCAATGCCACTGTCTCGTAATCTCCCAATCTCCATTTTCATGAAAGAATGTCTTTCATGAATTTTACATAGCTGGGCATTTGTTCCAATGCTTCTGCAAATGGAATGTTGATGTGCAGCTTTTTGAACACCTCCAGGAAACGAGCAAACTGCTTGTCCAGTTTATTTTTCTGAAGACGCTGAGGAAAAGGTGGAGGTGGAGTGATCTGTTCTTTTTCCTTTGCTTCTTTTTCCTCCATCTGTTGCTTTGTTTCTTTTGGAACTTTCTCAGCAGTTGTTTTGGCTCCAACATCTTTGTTGATTTCAGTACGGCTTTTAAACATGATGGCATGACACTGCTCATTTCCCATGTTCCTTGGATTTAGTTCTGTGTTGCTGGGAAGATTCCCTGGTGGTCTGTAACTCTTAGCATTGGCCAGTTGTCCAATTTGATTCTCCAGTGCTTTGATGGAAGCAGATTGGCTCTGAAACATAGCATCGTACTTTTTTAACTGAGCCAGCACTTCTGCTATTCCTGGTTCATTTGTCTGTTCCTGACCTTTGTTCTGTTGCTGGAATCCAGGTGGT
>SKCR01006396.1:0-25052 GCA_019454045.1 Zanthoxylum bungeanum
GCTTGTTGCATGCGCTAAATGCAATCGTGATCCTCACGAAAGTGGCTTATATAATTTTTATTTTATTTTTAATTCAGTTTAGTTCTTAGTTTCTTTTTGCGCTTGAATTGCTAGAAACTAGCAATAAGCTGATTTAGGGTTTTGATAAGTGCATGAAAATGTACTTTGAACATCAATAATTCAGCTTGATTATCATGTATTTGATCTTAATTATAGTTTATTTTATGCTTTGTTATTATGATGCAATGAAACATGGATATTGGAGCAATTACGCATGTTTTGGGACCTTACGGACACATCGAAAGCACGCAGGAAAAGAGCAGAAATGCATGAATCATTATCTTACAAGCTACGACCATGCGTCGCGGCGCGCAATGGCCACGCGTAGCGACACGGATACGTTTTCCAGGGTTTTTACTTAGTTCATTTTTTTACGCAAATAAGGACTCCGGGACCCCTCTATATAAACCCAAGTTCGTCCAAAACCCTAGAGGAGAGAATAAACAGAAAGAAAAATAGAGAAAACACATAACAAAGAGATAAAAACATATTTGAGATTGAAGAACGAAGAAACTTCATACAAAACATTATGTCTCTCTGATCTATCAAGGTTGTGTCTCTCTTCTCCATGAAGAACTAATCTTCTAGGCAAAGGTAAGGATAAACTCTTGTATTTAACTCTTATATTCATGTTGTTGATTCATGAATGCTTTTTAATGTTTAATACAATTGATGATTCATTGTTCTTTATTATCTTTTGATTTATAATCCAGAGATTGTGTTTTACCAACTTGCATATAGGAATAGTCATGCTTCTTCTATGTGTGATTGGGGAACCCAGTTGTGACTGGTAAAGTTATTTTATGAGTTAATCTTCTGTTGTAGTATTGCTTGTGGGTATATTGTCGACATTAGATAGGTCATAACAATAACTTTGCGTGTTGTTAACATAGAGAAAATAATTCATCGATTACCTTAGAACTTAATATATTTGGAATTGAATATCTTCCGATTGTTGGTTTAGGATGTGAAACCTTCAATTGAGTAATAAAATGAATCAATAACTGAATATATGAACTTGATACAATAGGGATTCCCGACGCTTTGTTGTTTCTCTCTATTGATAACTTTTAAGTACTTTTCATAATATTTATTTTACATCACCAATTCAATTTATCTATTTTCATTAAGTTATTGCTAACGTTTTTGTTTTAAGTAAATTAGTTCATTGTAACCATCTCTCTGAGGAATCGACACCCCAATTATACTGTGATAACCGCAAGTACTTTTTGGGCATAATCACATGAAGAAAAAGAGAGATGAACACCTCTATTTATATTAGAAGTACCCATCTCTCAATTATTAATTATAACTTTCCAAATCAAATACAAACAATAAACTTTTACTAATTTATTTTTTTCTTTTCCTTTTTTGACTTTTTTTATTTTTGTTGATTATTTTATAAATATTTGTCACAATCCACCCTGACATTTCAACTTTTATTTTTTAATCTTTTTTATTTTATTTTCTAATAATTAAAATTTTCGACCTTGAAAATCACAGAACTATAAAATCTTATAAGGAGCAAAGTTGTAGATATTTGAGTCTTCTTTCATCTGGAACAAGAATCGCCTCAATCCGATATCGGAGTAAAAAGTTATGGCCAAAATACGAAAATTACGCAAAGTTGGAATTTCCGAAATTGTACGTTGTTAGAACGCCATTTCAAGTTTCTAGCCTCCAAAATCCAAATGTCACGTCCATTTTTATAGTTATGCATTCAAAGTATTATTTCAGCTACATAAGAAATAAAAATCACAATAAAAATATATAAAACATAAATTTAATTATTATTTCACAATTATACTAAATTAATGGGATTAATGAAACTATAAGCGTAAAATGATTATTTTCTCTTTATTAAATGTACATTTTTTAGTGTTCATCACCCTTGTTGAGTCAAAAAAAATCAGATGAGCAAAATGAACTGAAAAATCTTCTAAGGTTTTTTTATAGTCAAGAAAAGTAGAGGTTTCAGGGCATTTGGAAGCAGAGGATGAAGACGTCATTGGATGATTGAGAGAGAAGATTTGGGATTTTTGTGCTTAAGAGAGAAGATCGCAGGTAAAAGTGGAATGAGGAACGAAAGAGGCCTTTATAACTAATAGCTAATAGTGATCATTTCGTTGTCCTCGACAGATGGAACGCCCCAAGTGCAATCAAAAGGAAATGGGGGAGGCGTGAAAAGACATGGCATAATATTTCAAATTGAGAATAGACGTGTGTTAGTTAGAAAGATGTTATTAAAAGCGTGCGCGTTTAATAAGGAAATGATGGGCAATGAAAACATCTTGCATTAAATTGGGGCATCTCAAGTTTGTATTAAATGAAGTTATATTTAATGAAAAATATCATGTCGTCACCACAAACGCTGCATTTAATGAGGGATGAGAAATAGCAGTCAAGAAATACGGCTCCAATTTCATTGACAAATCCAGTTGGGTCGTATTTAGGGGTAATTATTGACAACCAAAAATTACAATAATCGCCAAATCGGCCTAACAGCCAAATCACTCAATCGATCTACTAACCAAACCACCCAATCGACCTAGCAACTAAATTGTTAAATCAGTTATCGGCCAAGTGGCCAAATCGCCCCAACTAGTCAAAGCAACACCTAGAGGTGGGCAAATTAACTGAACCGAACTAAAAATATCGGTTCGATTTGGTTTTTCGGTTTATGTTTGGTTTATGTTTACATTAAACCGATCGATTGGTTCAGTTCGGTTCAGTTCGAATCGTGAAGCGGACCCGTGAACTGATCAATTTGTAAAATCGTAAACCGAACCGATCGATTTGGAGGTTAATTCCTATAAAAAAATCGATTTGGTTCGGTTTGAACATAACTGAACCCAAATATTAAAACTGAATCGAATCAATTTGGTTGGGTTAGGTTCAGTTCTTAATTTATTGAACAGATCGATTTCCGATTTGGCAACACCCGAACTAATGAGCAGTTGCACAAACGTAGCCTGACAGTTGAAGGATGCAATGCACATTAGCACGCCACAACATAGAGCACAATCTGGCAATTACCACAACCTGAAGGCATTAACATAGCAATTGTTACAAGTGGCAAGGGAAAGAGCGAGAAGTTGCATGACATGTGATTCAACCGCTCAAGCAAGAAAAAACAAACGACTATTATGAGCAATGTAATTTTTCTTTATATAGATTAATCAATTATGATTGTGTGCTTGTATCTCTTGGAGACATTTCTCAATAAAATCAGTCACCCTTTTTTGGGACTTTGTTCCAAGAGATTTAAACCTTACATGCTATCTTTTGCTGTTCACAATTATATTTAGTCAAATTTGAATATTATACGCAATAAGTCATTCGTTATTGCTTGTGATGTTTCCAGATCCTTCTATTTAGATCCGGTCACGATTACGGTTCGAAACTGAAATCGAATCGTAATCGAACCGTTCAAAACCGTAACCAAATCGGTCATCTGTTTAGACCCGGCCACGGTTATGGTTCGGAACTAAAACTGAATCGTAACCGAACTGGTCAAAAATATAATTAAACTGGTTTGACCGGTTCGGTTACGGTTTACATAATTTTGGAACCGTAACCGATTAGTTTATATTATTTTTTATTTTTAAAGTTAAAAAAATTAACCGTAATCGAATCATATGGCTTAATTCGATTACGATTAACCGTATGATTACGATTTCTAACCATAATCGAACCGTGATCGGGGTACTTCGGTTGTGTAAAAATTCAAGTTATTGACTCGTTTTAAAGGCCTGAGTCACTTACCCTTGTTATATAAATATGCTTTTGTTCTTTGGAAAACTGCTGGTAACTGGCGGTTTTGTTAGATGTTGAGTTGGACATCATATCAGTGAGTGGCGCCGTTTTACTTTTTTGGTAAGATTATCAGATTCTCCATTCATTTCATTATTTAATTGAATTATTATTTGATTTTTTTTGATAATTGATTTGTGGTTATTTTTGTATCTGGATATATTAATATTGGATTTTGTTTTTTCGAGCTAGATCCGTTAAATTTCGGCCAAAAAAAATTAAATCTTTTAGCATGTTGTGAAATTTTGATGTGGGTATGGTGGGTGTTTGTGATTTTGTTGATGCTATTGCTTTTAATTATGACAGAGAAGATATTAGAGGAGGAGAAGTTATGGATGAAGAAATTGCAGAATCTAGGTATTGGTGTCATATGTGTTCACAGATTGTGAATCCGATCATGGAAGTAGAGATCAAATGCCCTTTTTGTCAAAGTGGGTTTGTTGAAGAAACGGCTTCTGATTCAAACAACAACAATCAAGGGCAAACCCCTGATTCTGAGTTCGGATCCGACCGTGCCCTCTCTCTTTGGGCGCCAATCTTGTTAGGAATGATGGGGAATCAGCGTCCTCATGGTAGACGGTTTGGGAGAACATACTTTGAGGGGATGATAATGATGATGAGAATCATGGTGAATTGGAAGGTGGACTTCAGTCAATTGTTACAAGGAGGAGGAGGAGAAGCTCCGCTGCTGTTTTGCAGTTGTTGCAAGGACTTCGAGCTGGGCTGCAATCAGATTCTGAGAATAACGATAACGATACTGAAAGAGATAGAAATAGAGGAGATAGGGATATGGAGAGAGATAGAGTTAGGGAAAGAGAGCGTGTGATTTTGATAAACCCTTTTAATCAGACTATCACTGTTCAGGGTTCTTATGATGGTCAAAACCAGAATCATAATCATACCCCAATTGGGTTGCTAGGTGACTACTTCATTGGTCCTGGTTTGGATTTGTTGTTGCAACATTTGGCTGAGAATGATCCTAATAGATATGGGACACCACCGGCACAAAAGGAAGCAGTTGAAGCAATGCCTAGTGTGAAAATTGAGGAGACATTGCAGTGTTCTGTGTGTTTGGAAGATTTTGAGATTGGTATTGAAGCAAAGGAAATGCCGTGCAAGCACAAGTTTCATAGTCAGTGTATATTTCCATGGTTGGAGCTTCATAGTTCTTGTCCAGTTTGTCGGTTTCAATTGCCTGCCGATGCATCCAAGTTGGAGTCCGAAAGGTCTAGGAATAGCAGTAACCAAAGGGAGAATGAGCATCATAGTAGCGATCATGGTAGCCATGGCACTCATGCTAGTGTTGTAGAGGGAGACGATGAAGTGAGAAATGAAAGTGGGAGAAGGTTTTCATTTCCTTGGCCTTTCAATGGTCTGTTCTCTTAAGTTCTCAACCAGGTGGAAACAATTCAACCTCAACCTCAGGTTCTCAATCTCGAAGTGCTTCGCAAATGAATGAGAATTGAGTATGTTTGCATATGATGTTATTAGCTGCTTGTTCTATATGTTGCTTGAATGTTACTGATTCTGTGTACATAGTATCTTACTTTTGCGGGAATTGAATCTCCGAAGTTGGAAGAACATATCATGTGGTGTGTTTTTGTACATCTATTCTTGCCTTTGGGAAAAAATAACTGTATTATTTACATTTATTCTCATGTTGAATGTTCTCTTTCTCTAGTTGTGTTTTACTTTTACCTGGTTACTTTGAATGATTCAACAATATTATATTGTGCTTGTTTGCCATGGTAAACTCATTTTTGGAATGAGAGGCTGAAGATAACCCATGTGACATCTGATTCTTGCATGAACTTTAAAGCTGCATTATGCTGAATATATCTATTAATCAGCTTGAAGTTGGAGAATAAATACTGTGTTTCATTTTATCCTAGTTGCGCTGTGATTTGGAAACCTTTTGAGATATTGGCCTACTATGTTGATTAGGTGTAGTGAGGTGAGTAATATAATAATAATAATAAAGGAAATTTGGTTCCATGGCCTAGTAGGATATCTGGCCATTCAACTCAAATCATGTGTTGAAACCATGTGCAACTGTCCACTTGAATCAGTTTCAAGTTATATAGCCTTCCATAGCTTATAGAAAATTGTGCATGATCACATTTATCCCCTCTTGGAGAGCACAGATTTGTGCATTTGGGGATGGAAGATTTGCTCATCTTATTTGAATTTGACAAGATTATGTTGATATTTGTAAAATGAAGTTGCTAGAAAAGCTTGAATATTTGAAGGTATGCAAAACGTGCACCAGATTTATTTAGATGCTTGCTAAACATAATTAAGCCTCCTGCACGACCTAGTAGCATTGAACGGCAGAACAATTCTATTTGAGCATAATGCACTTGCAAAAAATCATCCATCAATCTAAACCCAAGTTCAAGTTTCTTGTCACAACTTAGTCATGTATCAAAAGTTTTTTCGGGGAAGAAACAAAAGTAAGGAGTTGACAATACCAAAGCAACATTTCCCCCCTACTGATAAGGCACCTCACACCAAATATATGATAGCAGCAGTATAACAAAAGTGATATAAAGGAGAGAAGTCCGAGATGATCTCACGATCATCAGTTCACGTTCAAAATCTTGATAACTGATGCACTTCCAATGCGGTGAAGTGCCACGACTGAATCTCCTTTCTTGCAGAGTCCCTTTTTCTTGCCATGTTCAATAGCAAACTCTAGAGCTTCCTCTGTAGTCTCTGCATCTGAGGCCCTAGCAGATCCTGCATATAAAGCTGGAACCAACCCACGAAATATTAGGCTATGCCTTGCCGGAGATTCATTGCTGCATGACCAATCAAAGGAATCAGTCTTGATCTCAGGGACGACCACGGACAGAATAGGCAAGCCTG
Organism: Zanthoxylum bungeanum; assembly: GCA_019454045.1. Taxonomy (NCBI): domain Eukaryota; kingdom Viridiplantae; phylum Streptophyta; class Magnoliopsida; order Sapindales; family Rutaceae; genus Zanthoxylum; species Zanthoxylum bungeanum. The sequence goes on from SKCR01006396.1 coordinate 6,742, forward strand.
GTCTGTACTTAGCCACCAGTTTAGCAGTACTCCCTCCCCTTGTTAGGACCAATATAAGGGTGGATTTAGCAGAATTGGCTGTTCTGACAGCAGAAGAAGCCAGACTCTCCAATGGGCTCATAGGCACAGGTGAGTGTTGCATAACCCTCTTAAAAACGTCACCATAGTCAAGTGTGCTTTCTGCTTCTACACATATTTGGGCCATGGTACGAACTGCAACCTCCGGATAAGCTCCAGCAGCTGTCTCACCACTTAGCATCACACAGTCTGTGCCATCAAGAACAGCGTTGGCAACATCAGTGGCCTCTGCTCTAGTTGGCCGGGGAGACTTGATCATGGACTCCAGCATTTGGGTCGCTGTGACAACAGGTTTTCCTTGGATGTTGCACTTGTAGATCATTACTTTCTGAGCTAGAAATATCTTTTCAATTGGAATCTCCATACCAAGGTCACCTCGAGCCACCATAAATGCATCTGAATTTGCAAGGATGTCATCAAAATTTGCCACCCCTTCTTGATTCTCAACCTATAAAATAAATTTCAATGAAAGAACCAGAAGATAAGTAAAAATGAGAATTTGATTGAACAATCTTGTGATATGCAGGTGATAAATAACTAAACATGAGAATTTGATTGAACAATCTTGTGACATGCAAGTGATAAATATATTGCAATCGACAGCTTTTCAATGTTACATGTCATATCCAAATTTTTCACACATAAAAATTCCTCTTTCAAACATGTATCTGCATCACCAGAAACGATCATCTTAAAGTTCCAGTCGACTTTCTAAATTTTCCCTCCCAAAACACCCCAATTGACACGGAACTCCTCGTAATAAATCATTTAACTATGCAAAGGACGATAATCAGACATTACGTCCCAATTTCTTACCACAAACAAGATTATCAATGAACAACTGACAAGCAAGTTATCCTGCTACTTATAAATCATCGTAATAACGTACCTTTGACATAAGCATAATATTCTTAGCATGCTCTCCAAGTAGCTTCCTAACCTCCATAAGGTCTGAACCTTTACGAACAAAGGACAGAGCAATCATGTCAATTTGGTTGGGGATTCCCCACTTCAAGATATCTTCCTTGTCTTTCTCTGTCAAGGTTGGGAGATCCACTATAACCCCAGGGAGATTAACATTTTTCCTCTCACCAAGCATAGCAGAGTTCTCACAGCGACATTTAACCAAACCTGCTTTCACATCACAAGATAGAACAGTAAATGAGATTGTGCCATCTGCACAAAGTATCACACTCCCTGGCTGGACGTCCACAGCCAACTTTTTGTAGCTCATGCAAATCATGTTCTCATCACCCTTTATGGTGTAGTCAGTAGATATGGTAATTTCTTGACCTTGTTTCAGCTGAACAGGCTTTCCATCTTTCAAGAATCCGGTTCGAATCTCTGGACCCTGTGAAATTGAATGTCAAATAAACAATTAAAAAAGAAGAAATCGTTGAATCTACTACCTTTCCAAACAGATGGCTGTATTCACATTCAGCTTCATTTTGCAGCCAAATTAAAATTCTTAAAAAAATGGGGGGAAGATGGAAAAGCCATTGGTTGTCTATTTATACATAAAAACTATTAAAGTTAGATAAGCACGATATGCATATTATATAAGTTTTGAAAAGGCAGCAAACATGCTTGGCGTCTACAAAAAACCAAAGACGTTGGTTGTCCGTAAGGCGTAAGCACCGTCAAAGTTAGATGCACAAAATACATGTTCTATAAGTTTTGAAAGGGCAGAAAATAATGGTGTCTACATAAACTTTGCCCAACAGCCCTTGGTGTCTACAAGAAACCAAAGACATTGGTTGTCCATAAGCACTGTCAAAGTTAGATGAACAAGATACATGTTCTTTAAGTTTTGAAAGGGAAGAAAACAATGGTGTCTACATAAACCGCCCCCAACAGTAAAAATAGACCAGAAACAAGGGAAGAAGCAAAAAAAAAAAAAAAATTGGGTGTTGGGTGGAAGAGCAATGAGTGGCTTGCTTAAATGATTTTGAAGACAGTCAAATAACATGCTACTTGCCAATATGGCTACTGCTATGATCATGGTTTCATAAACAAAAATGAGAAGCTTGGAACACCAAAATTATGAAGAAGGCATTCAGTATGGAACTACTACAAATACAATCAGAAATCTGCAATAGCGTATCTACAACTTATACAAAGTCTACAGGCAATCGATTATGTCAGAACCAAACAATATACAACCTACTCGGAGTTTATCAATGCAAGTCATAAATTCTTATTTCTGTGCTGTAATTCTCCATTTTTGGAAACAAGAAAAATCATCTAGACTCCAAACAAATCAGAAAATAAAAATGAAGCATATCTGAATATGATGAAGACTTGACAGATATAACTTTTTTGTCGTGCTTAAATCACTTCCATTCAACTTAAGTGCAACCATATATTGACCGGTTAATTTTCTCAAGGTTTTACTGCTTTGTTAGTTTTTAAGCCTATCTCATTCCATATTTAGCTTTACTAGTATTAAACCCATCCTGTTTCATAAGTTATCTATGAAAAGTTCACATTTCACAACTAGCAGTATACCCAAAAAAAAAGTTCTCACAGTATTTCACAAATAGCAGTATACCAAAAAAAGAACATCACAAATGCAAGTTCACATATCAAATGGAGTCTGTATGAAATTATGAATCAGTATGATTGCATAGACATTTACATGGCCAAGATTACAGTCAAGGGACAGATATTTGTGATCAGCATTACTTATTTCCTTTTCATGTGAACAGCTTTCTCTTAACAACTTTTGGAAATAACTTCTGCAAGAAGAAACAGATCCTCAAAACAAGCCTCATTTGAGTAATTTGCAAGTATTCAAACAACCATTGTATGGACTAAGAAACAAAAAGAGAAGCCATCTTTCACTAATCAGAAAATCAGTAGTGAGTCAATAATCATAATTAACAAATAGCAGACCAAAAGCAACAACGGGTTTGCATCTTTGTTTTAGAAATGGATCATACTCGAGTAAAACTAGCAATCGTAATGTAAACCTAGGTAAAAGCAAACTAATCAACTAAAATAAAAAGACAAGAACCTCATTAGCAGTTGAGATCAACAAAAAAGCTGAACATCTCAGATTAAAAAACAACGCGCCAAAAATAAATAAACAAAACAAAACGCAAATGCCAGCCTCCCAAAATCCCGGAACAGACATCACCAACAGCAAATCAAGCAAAAACAACACAAACCCAGATGCCAAAATTTTTTTTAAAAAAAAAACACAAAAGGTTACCAATCAAATTATACCTTTGTATCAAGCATAACAGCGCAGAGAATCCCAGTATTGACCATGGCAGTTCTCAGATTATTAAGCGTTTCTTGATGATACTCGTGAGATCCATGAGAGAAGTTGAAGCGAGCAACGTTCATGCCAGCTTTAAGTAACTTCCCAATCATAGGAACCGATCTTGAAGAGCGGGTCCCAAAGTGCAGACAATCTTTGTCTTTGGCTTTTTCTCAAACGTTGTTGAAACTTCACTTTTGGTGTCCATTTTCTTATTGCTGTAATAAATGAACGAACTTTGATGCTTGTGATTGAGATTTCGGGATGGAGGAGGAAACCCAGATGGGAATTTGAGAGAGAAAAGTGAGAGACTGAGAACGAAGCTTGGTTGCGATGAGACTCGTGAAAAATGGTCGGCTGCATAAATATAAATGTTTTGTTTCTTGCCTTGCTAAACAAGTCTAAATGGAATATGTTGTGTGGATTCTTTTTTAGATTTTTATTTTTATTTTAATTTTTGAACATTAACATTAACTTTAATTTTAATTTATATTTAATTTTTTGATATAGATAGTGCGTAGTCAACAATAGGGGTGAGCATCAGTTCCGCTTCTACTCGGAACCGCATGGAACATATCGATTTTCCAGAACTGGAATCGGTTCCTTTAGGGTCGGTTCCGGTTCCGATTCTAAAATGTTGGAAATCGAAATTTTTCCGGTGGGAACCAGAACCATATTTTAGAACCGGTTTACATATTATAAAATCAAATTTTATAATATATAAAAAATTTAAAGAAAGTCCAAATTTCTTACTCAAATAATGTACATTCACCTCACTCAAATCATAAATTAAACGTATATTGAATAAATTGAACAAATTCAATTATCAATTATCAATTTTTTTTTTAATGAAACAAAAAAAATATTGAAAAAATGAAAAATATGGTAACCCGGAACCGGACCGGGGTACCCTAATTAATTGGGTAGATTTTGGTTCTAAAAAATTAGGACCTGATATTTTCCAAATAAATTCCGGTTCCATTCGAAACCGGAATCGAAACTAAAACCGATTTGACACACCCCTAGTCAACAAATACTACAAGGAAGAGATTAGTTGCGGATTGAGTTGGGTCAGAGACGTAGATACATACTTCATACAAATAAAATATATAAGGATAAAAATTAAAAAATAATAAGTAAATACTGAGGATAACTATCAATATATTAAATATATAAGGATACATTAATAAAAAATTTATTTTAATAGTAAGATTCAGGTCAGATTAGGTCAAATCTGACTTTTAACTAAATCTGACTCGACCTATAATACTAAAGTCAAATTTTTCATACAAAAAATAATTTATAATTTCCAAACTTCACCAGATACGCCATTATCTAAGATTAATTCAATTTGTAGAAGGTTGTCTTCTTTTTTTTTAACTAGAGGATAGACAAACTTAAATTGATTTTTTAGTCTCGTATTCAAGATTTAAACTTGAATGATTAGTAAAAGAGAAATGATGGTCAAAAGTCAAAACCATAGACCAATTATAGCAAAGTCTAGATAATTGATGGAATATTGAAATGTTTTTCTTGTTCGGATTTTGATTTCTGGATGGCATTGGTTCAATTAATTTGAGGTTATTTACGCTTTGCTATTAAAATTATAATAAAATAATAATTAGGTACTATGAATATTAACATATTATATTTTATTATTAAACTTATATAAAATTTAACATTTACTACTTTTCCATCTAAATCGTTAGTTGACTGTTAGTTGACCATTACATCATGCTGACATTCGTAAGGATAAAAGAGTCTTAAACCGCAATATTATAAATAATAAATATTCTAAAAAATTTAAGGGTAATTTTGTTATTACGAAAGGAAGAACAAAAATAAAAACTAAAAAAGATATTAACAATACGATTAATCATTATATTTATTTTTTCCCTCCACTGCCAAGAATATAATTGAACAAAGAATTAATGATTCTTCAATACATCTCTTTTATTGTTATAATTTAAAGAATTTTGGATATTATGAGAATGTTAATTATTAAATTATTTTGGTAAATTAAATTCTTTATTTTGTTGGGTTTTATGGACAGTTTAGAGACTAAAATATTTTTATAAATGTGATTGTGATTGTATCTCTTTTATTGTTATATATAAGATTTAGATATGTTTTAAAGGTATAATTGTAATTTTCACTTTTATTTTATTTTGAGGATAAAAACAGTATTTTTAAAGGTCAATTGACGGTACTAACGATTTGATTTAGATGGAAAAGTAATAAAAATGTAAATTTTATATAAGTTTAGTAGTAAAGTGTTAATATGTTAATATTCATAATACTCAATTGTTATTTTATCATAACTTTAGTAGTAAAACGTAAATAACTCTTAATTGTATTTGGTACAAAGAAATATAAGTTCAGTATTCTAGGAGAGGTGAATTTTGAAGAATGATTTCATTGATCATCATTAATTAAATAATTTTATTTTAAATAAGTTTTTTGATCCTTTTACGATAATTAATAATTATATTCCAATTAAGATTTTTTTATGACAATCAATACTTATATTCTAAAGGTTTGTTTGGTATAATTTTTTAAATAAAATCTTTTTAAGTAGAGTTTTTACGAGTATAATTTTTAGAAGTATAGTTTTTGAAAAAAAAAATTAAGTATTTGGTTGTGAGTGAGAACTTTTATAAAAAATAAAATATTACTTATTGATTTTTTTTTTAAAATTGTGTTCATTTTTGCCCACAACAGTCACAAGTGCAGTTGATAAGAGAGTAATATTTTTTCCTAAAGTTTTATCAGAATTCACACTTTTTTGCAGCAATAGAATAATTTTTCTGAATTTTCTGATTTTTTTTCATTGATTTTTTATTTTTGATTTATATACAATATCTTCCATCTATGTAACGAGTGTTGGGTCGGTGGCTCCCAAACCAGTTGGCTTTAGGGCACCAGGTGTTAAGACACCCCTACGGACTTAATTACTCAGACTTCAGATATATATATTTTTGCAGCATCTTGACAATTGTTGTAGCGAGCTTTGGGCCAGTGACTCCCAAACCAGTTGGTTTTAGGGCACTAGGTGTTAAAAACACCCTTAAGACTTAATAACTCGGATCTCTGATTTTTTTTTTACTCCACTGCTTTTTAAGATGTTTCCTCCAATTAAACTAGAGCACTGAATATTACAAACTTTTCAATTATAGCTCATGTCTGTATGTTACTATATATGTTGATAATATCTGTCAACTGAGCATATGAAGATCCATTTTAGTCCGTTTTAAGGATAATTCACAAATTAAATAATTCAAAATGAAATAAACAAAAATTAACTTGTTTCAAAAATGGTTTTAGATACGTCTCAGGAGTGGAAACTCTTTACTCATCTATCTCTTACCAATTTCACCTTTTTAGTCAAAATAAAAACACAAAATATTTTTGTAATTTTTTTGAAAATTTTTCAATTTTTTTTGTATTTTTCGAAAAAATTTGGCCTAAAATTAAAAACACACAACTAAAAACAAGGTACTGATCAACTAATTCCCTCCCCCAAACCTAAATGAGAAATTGTCCTCAATGTCTTAAATAGTAAAAGGAGAGTTAAGAAGGTCGTACCTGGTTAGCTGAAAATCTACAGGAAATTAAAGGTTAAGATCCAGATTAATCATACGCCTCTTACCACGATCGTCCTCAGACCAATTTATCTTTGAAATGATAGGGTCAACTTGTGGTTCAAAGGCTAAAAGTTGGTCTATTAGATCCGGAACAGTTCTGGCAGTATAGAGGAGTTCTTTCATAGGTTTTGACACGAACCCATTTCTCCGGGCATCATCAAGAAACACACAAAGAAAATCATAAATCCATCAACGTTAAATAGTCCAAGCGGTTTATGGTGTATGTTCAGGTTCGCCCAAGATAGAACTATAAAAATTTCCTCCAATGTGCCCAAGCCACATGGCAAAGCGATAAAAGCATCAGCACGGTTAATCATTTCTACCAGTCGTTCAGACATACCTGGCACAATAAGTTCCTCTCCGTTTGATGATCTAATAAGATTTGCCTCTGCCAAGGGTTTTGGGATGATTCCCAAAACGTGACTGCCTTCTTCATGTACAGCCTTTGAAACGATCCCCATAAGTCCAAGATTGCATCCGCCATATATAAGTGCATATTCCTTGCAGCTAAGACTCGACTCAATTCATGTGTTGCCTCTACGTATTGTGGCTTAGTATCAACACTACTACCGCAAAACACACAGATGTTTTCAACTCGTCTTCTTGAAATGGCTTCCATTTTTTATGTATTTCTTTCTCAAATCAGGATGCCTTCCAAAGTGCAATGACGAGCTGAATTTATAGTACCTGAAACGGGTGAGTAATAATAACACTAGTATCTTCTATAGGAAGCTTGTTTAGCTAAACAACAAAATGAAATCGTGAAAGGTCAAAAAGTCTGGATCATGTCTACGAAAATAAAGATAATTACAACAGAAAAGTGAATCAAAGCAATAATTAAGACAACGGAATTGTGTACGCAATACGCCACTCATTTGGTATATAAATCCATTAGGATGCGTCTCAAGAATTAATTCTTTACTCAATCATCGCTAATGAATTGTTTCTCATCTTTGTGATTGCCAAACACCATTCATTCTGTCTTAAAATGCTCCGTTTGTGCTTTTCCCTACAAAAATAACACAAAAAATAAAAAACTCTACAACATGTATACACAAAATATGAAAACAGAAATTACAACAAATTGCATGGGTTGCCTCCCTGCTAGCGCTAAATTTTTCGTCTTCAGCCAGACGTGACTGAAATCCATCTGTTAAGGTGGTTTCAATGTCGTTTTGGATGTCCTATTAAAGACAATCCCGTGAGCGTTGCTTTTGAATGGTCTCTTCCAACGGCAAGGTAGCAGAAATTTTTTTGTCTCATTTAGTGTTTGTGCCACCTTTTTTATCTTTGTTGCTGCAGTGATTCCTGAAAAGAAAGAAATAAAATCAGGAGGTCTCGTATGGTGCTTGACTTTGAATGAAAATTCCATTCTGTCAAGCTTCTGGGTGATATCTTTGATTTGTACTCCCCAAAAAAGTGATGTTTCTTCTCAATGCTCTGGATCTTTAATAAGTTCAGACATTTGCTCCTCTATTTGCTCTGCTTCTTGCTCCACCTTTTCTTCACAGATGAATTTTAAAATTTCTGTATTCAACTCTTCATCCGTCATCTGTGAAATGCATGCTCCATAAGTATCTGCCTGAGGATGTAAAGATGTTTCTGACATTAGGTCTTCATTCTCTGATACGACTGGAATGGATGGTTCATGTAGATCTTCATCAAACATCATGGTAAAAGATGCTCCAAGATCTTCATTTTGAGGATTGAAAGTTTGATCATTCGTTATTGGTGCAGTTGGTACAAATAGATCAGCTTCATCCTTGTCAAAATCTGAATAATAAAAGTCAAATAGAGACTTCACTGGTTTGGGCTCCTGAACTGATACCTATGGTTGTTGATACTGCTCAGCCTCCTCTTCTGTTGAAGTGTCATTGTGAAATGATTGGTACTCGAATGTTTCATCAGTGTCATCTGAAACTGGTTCTTGAGGTATGTAGTTCTGGTTTTCTGTGAATTGTCTCATTTGATCTGTCATCTTTTGAATGAATTCTGATTGTCTCTGAATACTTTCAAATTGATTCTGGCTTGTTTCAAGCATTGTATCCAACTTTTCTTTTCGTTTCTTGAACATATCTTCGAGCATGTTTAACAACTGATCTTCCTCTAATGGTTCTGATTGTTGATGAAGATCATTGTAGGTGGGTGGTGGATGACCGGCGTAAACACACACGTATAACGCAAGCGCACGTATCGTTCAAGTAGTATAAAAATATCGATCCCACGAGGACTTAATTTCTACTATTGTTATTAATTATTGAATCTATTTATTTACAGATATCTAATTAAATGAAAAAGAGAATGATTGTTTGATTGGTTGAAAGTGGTTTTACAAAATAAATAAATAGATAAAAGACAAAAGAAAATACTAAGGAAAATAACAAAAGACACAAAGATCTAGGGTCGTGAATCATTCTAATATCATTTAAAAGATAAAGTGGTTATTTTAAGTTTGTGTAATAAATCAGTTTACTAACCTGGAACACTAAATTATGCAAAAGCTTCTGTCGATGGTCAGACGCAAATACCCAGTTTAACCCAATTGAACCATATGTCTATGTCAACCAAATTATCTGGATTCATTAAGTTTAAGTTCCAATTATGGCTACCCCCGCCCGACAGGTATATTCCTATCCTGTAAGGAAATCTATTAAAGGGTTATCTATCCTCAAGGAAGATCGTGGGCTATTAAATCTAAGGCTGAAACCTAAAATCCCTATGTCTAGTTCATTTTAGATTTACCACATCAATCTTATTGGTGATCAGACAACAAGAAGCATTAAGCTTAAGATTTAATAAGTAAACCTTTAAATTACCCAAACTATAAAATAACCCCTTATAAACGGTGATATTAGAATTCATCAAAACCCCAGATAACTAACACAAACTAGGGCTAGTAACAACTTAAAAGTAAAAGACATAAAGTAAAAATACTGAAAAGTAAAAGACATAAAGTAAAACTGAAAAGTAAAATAAAATAAAATGCTAAGGTAAAAGGAATTACTTTTACTACTACTAATTTAGATATCTCCCATAAAATAATATATAAACTTGTGATATTATTTTACCAACCGACCATCTGGCGGTATCCTGATAAGTCAAATTAAGTCCAACCAGCCATATAGGCGGTAATATTTGTCCATAATCCAGCCATAAAGGCGGTACCAAAAAAAATTTACTAACCGACCAATCTGGCGGTATCCTTGATTAGTCAGGTTTAAACCAGATTAAATTGAATTGCCAACCGACCAATATAGCGGTATCCTTTATTAATCAGTATTTTAAATAGTGAATATATTATTTTTAAGGGAGATTAATCTAAATAGTAACAGTAAAAGAATTACCTTTCACCCTAGCTGGGGAAATTACCTCCTCATTACTGAAAAAAATAAAAACTAAAAATTAAAGAAAGAAAAGTACTGTGCGTAAAAGTAAATTGCGGAAAGTAAAACTGAAAAGTAAAGAAAAGAAAGTGCGAAACTGAAAAATTAATACTGAAAACTAAAAATAAACAAACTAGATACAATCTTCTTATTTATTCATTAAGAATTTCAAAGAAGAAAGTATCAATTTTACAAATGAAATGGCTTGGTATTTATAGGCAAAATTTTGCCACCATCAAATCATCAATCAATTTCTCCACCAATTACATTATTAATTTCTCCACTAATTACTCCACCAAATCCATAATTGCTCCAATAATTTCTTATCTTGTTTGGTGTTGATTTGATAATTTTTATTAATTATTAATTAATTAATATTTTGCTTTGAAAATGATTGATAATGACTTTTAATAATTACACTCCACACACTTCTGGATGGTTCATCAATTTCGGTCATGAAATCTTCAGAATTCGAAAATATTTTCTCTTTCAAAGTTGTAGATCTTTGAGTCTTCTTTAATCTGGCACTTGAATCAGCTCAATCCGATATCTGAGTAAAACGTTATGCCCAAAATACGACAGATGTGCAAAACTGGAATTTCAAAACTGCACTTCGTCAAAACGCCCTTTCAATTTCCAATCTCCAAAATTAATATATCAAGTCCAATAATTGCCCTTATTTGATCCACATTTCGTCCTAAATGATTTCATTGAGTCCCGATATTATTTTATCTGCAAAATAAACACAAAACACATCAAAACGTTCATCAAACCCGAGAAACTAAACAAAATATTAAGTAAAAGGGGCGGTAAATATTGATAATTTTCCGCTCATCACACCCCCAAACCTAAGATTTTGCTAGTCCTCGAGCAAAACAACAAAATAAAATTAAAATTAAACTAAGCCACTTTCGTAGGGATCACGGTTGCATTTAGCATATGCAACAAGCCTTTAAACCCCTAGGTGTCCCTAGTGGACGAGTTATAGTCTCGTGAGGGCTTACAGCAATGATACCCACAAACATTTTACAAAAGTAAAAAGGTATTAAAACTAATGCACACAAAAGCAAAAAGACAAGCGAAAAGAGAATAAAGAAATTAGTGACTAATCAGGTAAAACTTTACTGCAAGTTACTAGTTGTTTTGTTTCATTCTAAATTACCGAATAAGTAAATTCTCCGATTATTTTTACCATTCTTCATATACACAGCCAACAAAATATTAAACAACTCATTTTGCCCACAACAGTCATAAGTGCAGTTGATAAGAGAGTAATATTTTTGTCCTAAAGTTCTATCAGATTTCACATCTTTTTGGAGCAATGGAATAATTTTTCTCATTTTCCTGATTTTTTCTTTGATTTTGGTGAATTTTGACTTTTTATTTATATACAATACCTTCCGTCTATGTAGCGAGCTTTGGGTCGGTGACTCCCAAACCAGTTGGCTTTAGGGCACCAGGTGTTAAGACACCCCTACGAACTTAATTACTCAGACTTCAGATATATATATTTTGCAGTATCTTTGATCCATGTAGCGAGCTTTGGGCCAATGACTCCCAAACCAGTTGGTTTTAGGGCACTAGGTGTTAAAACACCCTTACAGACTTAATAACCCGGATCTTAGATACTTTATTTTTTTTTTTTTTACTCCATTGCTTTTTGAGATGCTTCCTCCAATTAAACTAGAGCACGAAATATTACAAACTTTTCAATTTTAGCTCATGTCTGTATGTTACTATATATGTTGATAATATTTGTCAACTGAGCATATGAAGATTCATTTTAGTCCGTTTTATGGAGATTTCACAAATTAAATAATTCAAAATGAAATAAACAAAAATTAACTTGTTTCGAAATAGGCTTGAGATACGTCTCAGGAATGGATACTCCTTACTCGGCTATCTCTTACTAATTTCACCCTTTTAGTCAAAATGAAAACTTAAAAATGCAAAATATTTTTGTAATTTTTTTTGAAAATTTTTCAATTTTTTTTGTATTTTTCGAAAAATTTTGGACTAAAATAAAAACAACATACAAACTACAACATACAACTAAAAAACAAGGTACTAATCAACTAAATCCCTCCCCCAAACCTAAATGAGACATGTCCCCAATGTCTTAAACAGTAAAAGGAGAGTTAAGAAGGTCGTACCTGGTTAGCTGAAATCTAGATAGGAAATTAAAGGTTAAGATCCAGATTAACTCTACGCCCTTACCACGATCGTCCTCAGACCAATTTATCTTTGATAGGATAGGGTCAACTTGTGGCTCATGAGCTAAGAGTTGATCTATTAGATCCGGAGCAGTTCTGTGCAGTAAAGAGGAGTTCTTTCATAGGTTTTGACACGAACCCATTTCTCCGAGCATCATCAAGAAACACAAAAAAAAAAAAAATCATAAAATCCATCAACTTAAATAGTCCAAGTGGTTCTGGTGTGTATGTTCAGGTTCGCCCAGATAGTACAATAAAAATTTCCTCAATGTGCCCAAGCCACCTGGCAAAGCAATAAAAGCATCAGCACGGTTAAATTCTACCAATCGTTGTTCATACCTGGCACATCATCCTCTCCGTTTGATGATCCAAAAGATTTGGCCTCTGCCAAAGGTTTTGGGATGATTCCCCAAACATGACTGCCTCCTTCCTGTACAGCCTTTGAACGATCCCCATAAGTCCAAGTTCCTCCGCCATATATTAAGTGCATATTCCTTGCAGCTAAGACTCGACCATCATTTGTGCCTGTGCTTCTATGTATTGTGGCTTAGTACCAACACTACTACCGCAAAACACACAGATATTTTCAACTCGTCTTCTTGAAGTGGCTTCCATTTTAATGTATTTCTTTTTCAACTCTGGACGCCTTCAAAAGTGCAATGACGGCTGAATTTATTTATAGTACCTGAAAAAGGGGTGAGTAATAATAGCACTAATATCTTCGAAAGGACGATTGTTAGCTAAACAACAAAAGAGATCGTGAAAGGTCAAAAAGTCTGGATCCTGTCTACGAAAATAAAGATAATTACAATAGAAAAGCGAATCAAAGAAATAATTACGGCAACGGAATTGTGTACGCAATACGCCACTCGCTTAGTATAAATTCATTAGGATGTGTCTCAAGATTTCATTCCTTATTCAGCCATCGCTAATGAATTGTTTCTCATCTTTGATTGCCAAACACAATTCCTTCTGTCTTAAAATGCTTCGTTTGTGCCTTTCCCTACAAAAATAACACACAAAATTAAAAAGTCTACAACATGTATACACAAAGAAATTACAACAAATTGCATGGGTTGCCTCCCTGCTAGCGCTAAATTTTTCGTCTTCAGCCAGACGTGACTGAAATTCATCTATTAAGGAGGTTTCAGTGTCGTTTTGGATGTCCGATTAAAGACAATCCCGTGAGCGTTGCTTTTGAAGGGTCTCTTCCAACGGTAAAGTAGCAAAAAGAGTTTTGTCTCATTCAGTGCTCGTGCCACCTTTTTGCTCCTTATTGTCCAGTGGTTCCTGCAAAGAAAGAAAGAAAATCAGGAGGTCGTATATGATGCTTGACTTGGAATGGAAATTCCATTCTGTCAAGCTTCTGGTTGATATCTTTAATTTGTACTCCCCCAAACACGCGATGTTTCTCCTGAATGCTCTGGATCTTTATAAGGTCAGACATTTGCTCCTCCATTTGCTCTGTTTCTTGCTCCACCTTCCCTTCACAGATGTATTGTAAAATTCTTGTATTCATCTCTTCATCTGTCATCTGTGAAATAATGCTTCAAAATTGTCAACCCGAGGATGCAAAGATGTTTCTGACTTTAGGTTTTCATCCTCTGATACGACTGGAATGGATGGTTCAGATAGATCTTCTTCAAACATCAAGGTAAAGCATGCTCCAAGATCTTCATTTTGAGGATTGAAAGTTTGATCCTCCATTGTTGGTGCAGTTGTACAAATAGATCAGCTTCATCCTCGTCAGAATCTGAATAATAAAAGTCAAATTGAGACTTTGCCGGTTCGGGCTCCTGAACTGATACCTCTGGTTGTTGATACTGCTCAGCCTCCTCCTCTGTTGAAGTGTCTTTGTGGATTTCTAGGTACTTGAAGGCTTCATCAGTGTCATCTGAAACTGGTTCTTGAGGTATGTAGTTTTGCTGGTTTTTTCTGTTAATTGTCTCATTTGATCTGTCATCCTCTGAATGAATTCTGATTGTCTCTGAATACTTTCAAGTTGCTTCAGGCTTGTTTCAAGCATTGTATCCAACTTTCCGTCTCGTTTTTCTTGGAAAAAATTTTGAGCATATCAATCAATTGTTCTTCCTCTGATGGTTCTGGTTTTTGTTGAGGATAGTAGGTGGATGGTGGATAAGATGGAAAGTATGATGGTTCTTCGTACCATGAAGGATTTGATAGCTCTGCCACCCTGGATTGTAGTTGTACTCGCATAATTACTTGGTGGTTACCGTCACATATCTCACACTCTCTTCATTGCATTCTGTTGAGCAAATGTGGTATTGCTTGGTTCTGGCATCCAGTGATAATTGTTGGGCCTGGACAACAGGCCTCAGAAAACCGGACTGTTGCTCCCAGATTTGGGGTGTATCTTCTTGTAAGCTCTTGATCTTTCAATCTCCCAATAGTGTTCCATTGTTTAACCACTGAAAATAAAAGAAAGAAATAAAAATTACAGATAAAAATAAAGAAAATTAGATACAGTAAATTAGATAGCTTCAAAATTATAACTCAAGAATATAAGTCCCCGGCAACGGCGCCAAAAACTTGACCGGCGTAAACACACACGTATAACGCAAGCGCACGTATCGTTCAAGTAGTATAAAAATATCGATCCCACGAGGACTTAATTCTACTATTGTTATTAATTATTGAATCTATTTATTTACAGATATCTAATTAAATGAAAAGAGAATGATTGTTTGATTGGTTGAAAGTGGTTTTACAAAATAAATAAATAGATAAAAACAAAAGAAAATACTAAGGAAAATAACAAAAGACACAAAGATCTAGGGTCGTGATCATTCTAATATCATTTAAAAGATAAAGTGGTTATTTTAAGTTTGTGTAATAAATCAGTTTACTAACCTGGAACACTAAATTATGCAAAAGCTCTGTCGATGGTCAGACGCAAATACCCAGTTTAACCCAATTGAACCATATGTCTATGTCAACCAAATTATCTGGATTCATTAAGTTTAAGTTCCAATTATGGCTACCCCCGCCCGACAGGTATATTCCTATCCTGTAAGGAAATCTATTAAAGGGTTATCTATCCTCAAGGAAGATCGTGGGCTATTAAATCTAAGGCTGAAACCTAAAATCCCTATGTCTAGTTCATTTTAGATTTACCACATCAATCTTATTGGTGATCAGACAACAAGAAGCATTAAGCTTAAGATTTAATAAGTAAACCTTTAAATTACCCAAACTATAAAATAACCCCTTATAAACCGGTGATATTAGAATTCATCAAAACCCCAGATAACTAACACATAACTAGGGCTATAACAACTAAAAGTAAAAGACATAAAGTAAAAATACTGAAAAGTAAAAGACATAAAGTAAAACTGAAAAGTAAAATAAAATAAAATGCTAAGGTAAAAGGAATTACTTTTACTACTACTAATTTAGATATCTCCCATAAAATAATATATAAACTTGTGATATTATTTTACCAACCGACCAATCTGGCGGTATCCTGATTAAGTCAAATTAAGTCCAACCAGCCATATAGGCGGTAATATTTGTCCATAATCCAGCCATAAAGGCGGTACCAAAATAAATTTACTAACCGACCAATCTGGCGGTATCCTTGATTAGTCAGGTTTAAACCAGATTAAATTGAATTGCCAACCGACCAATATAGCGGTATCCTTTATTAATCAGTATTTTAAATAGTGAATATATTATTTTTAAGGGAGATTAATCTAAATAGTAACAGTAAAAGAATTACCTTTCACCCTAGCTGGGGAAATTACCTCCTCATTACTGAAAAAATAAAAACTAAAAATTAAAGAAAGAAAAGTACTGTGCGTAAAAGTAAATTGCGGAAAGTAAAAACTGAAAAGTAAAGAAAAGAAAGTGCGAAACTGAAAATTAATTACTGAAAACTAAAAATAAACAAACTAGATACAATCTTCTTATTTATTCATTAAGAATTTCAAAGAAGAAAGTATCAATTTTACAAATGAAATGGCTTGGTATTTATAGGCAAAATTTTGCCACCATCAAATCATCAATCAATTTCTCCACCATTACATTATAATTTCTCCACTAATTACACTCCACCAAATCCATATTTGCTCCAATAATTTCTTATCTTGTTTGGTGTTGATTTGATAATTTTTATTAATTATTAATTAATTAATATTTTGCTTTGAAAATGATTGATAATGACTTTTAATAATTACACTCCACACACTTCTGGATGGTTCATCAATTTCGGTCATGAAATCTTCAGAATTCGAAAATATTTTCTCTTTCAAAGTTGTAGATCTTTGAGTCTTCTTTAATCTGGCACTTGAATCAGCTCAATCCGATATCTGAGTAAAACGTTATGCCCAAAATACGACAGATGTGCAAAACTGGAATTTCAAAAACTGCACTTCGTCAAAACGCCCTTTCAAATTTCCAATCTCCAAAATTAATATATCAAGTCCAATAATTGCCCTTATTTGATCCACATTTCGTCCTAAATGATTTCATTGAGTCCCGATATTATTTTATCTGCAAAATAAACTACAACACATCAAAACGTTCATCAAACCCGAGAAACTAAACAAAATATTAAGTAAAAGGGGCGGTAAATATTGATATATTTTCCGCTCATCAGTGGATAAGATGGAAAATGTGGTTCTGTGAAATGTGATGGCTCGTCATACCATGAAGGATCTTGATAGCTCTGCCACCCTGGATGGTAGTTGTATTCGTAATAATCTCTAGGGTGGTTACCATTACATATGTCACATCTCCCCATTGCGTCTTGTTGAGCAAATGTGGTATTGTTTGGTTCTGGCATCCAGTGATAATTGTTGGGCTGGACAACAAGCCTCAGAAAACCGGACTGTTGCTCCCAGATTTGAGGTGTATCTTCTAGTAAAGCTCTTGATCTCTCAATCTCCCAATAATGTTCCATTTTTCAATCACCTGAAAACAAAAGAAAGAGATAAAAATTACAGATAAAAATAAAGAAAATTAGATATAAGTAAATTAGATAACTTCAAAATTAATAACTCAAGAAAAATAAGTCCCCGGCAACGGCGCCAAAAACTTGACCGGCGTAAACACACACGTATAACGCAAGCGCACGTATCGTTCAAGTAGTATAAAAATATCGATCCCACGAGGACTTAATTCATACTGTTGTTATTAATTATTGAATCTATTTATTTGTTGGGTCCTACAAAGAACTGGTAGACAAGTTTGTTGCGCACTTTGCTAATTCATGCAAGTTCGAGAAGACGACGGACGACCTCAACTTGATCCAGCAACGGAAGGAAGAGTCCATTCGAAGCTACTTCTCCCGATTCAACAAAGAGAGAATAGCTATCCCAAACCTCCACCAGCCGACAGCAGTAGAAGCATTCAGGAATGGCTTGCAGGCGGACGGTAGCCTTTATAAGAAGTTGACGAAAAATTGGTGCTACATTATGGATGAGGCTCTGACGAGAGCCCGAATGGAGATCAAATGGGAAGAAGATAGGAGAAACACGAGTAGAGAGAGATCTTCTCATATTCGGGAGAGGGGAATGGGTCATTCCAGACGACTTAATGAGACTTTTAAGGGAAGCGTGCATTTTTCGACCGAAGGCCTTACCGCTCGAAGGATGCCCGACCCTACGACAGGGAGCCCAACCACAAACCTGTTACCTTTGACAGACGAGAAGGGGCCTCGAACGTCACCACACGACTCCCGGACTATAACTTCACAGTCTCGCCAGGG
>SKCR01006397.1:0-24942 GCA_019454045.1 Zanthoxylum bungeanum
ACTATCCTAAACCTTTCAATCGTCTCTACACACGCATATATATATATATATTAAAAACAACATACATCCACCACTCGACCACACCATTCCTATACCCACTAAGCATTAATGTTATTAAACAAAACTTTCAACTCCTTTATAGCCTTATTTTAGGCCAAAAACATCCTCCACCCCCTAAGGATACAAAATCCACTCAACACATATATCTCATTCACAATCATTATTAAGTCATTTCCCTAGCTCACTCCTTCATTAACAATACAAACAACATCACAGCCCTAACCTCCTAGGATTCGACCAAAGAGTGGAAAAAATTTAGATTTTAACACTTTAACAAATGACACCAAAACTCATGCTAATAGGTTCCTTAATGCATATATAATCATTTAAGTCCACTAATTACATGTAAATCATGCCATAACCACTCTACGTTTTATGATTTTTGAAATGGTCATCTAGGTTTATGCTCATAATTTGCAAAATAACCATAAAAAGAAGAATAATACTTACTAGGAGGATGATTGGCCTTGAAAACTTAAAGATACCTCTCTAAATGATCATGAAATTTGGCCAAGAAAAATGGTTGATAATGGCATGGAAGAGAGGAATAATTCACGAGGTTTTTTTTAAAAGATAATAAATAGTGTTAGGCTTTTATAATGAAGGGAGATTTTTTCTAAATAAAATATTATTAAAGATTTTAGTCACATATCAAATTATATTATTCTCGTACTATGTAGATGTGCCCGGACAATTGTCATTTTTGACCTATTTCGGAAATGAATTTGGGAAAAAATTAAACATGAAAGTTGTATGTCTATGTTTAAGCTTTCCAGTACTAAGGTCGCTAAATATTGACTTCGGTGAAATAAGTTATGTCTAAAATACTGAAAACAGCCTAGATCACGATAACATTTCATGTATTGTGAAACTAAAACTTTTGACCTCATGTTCCCAAATTAATTTATATGAATAACAAACATGCTAATAATGAATATTTGAGTAATTAATGTTGTCTCAAAATATATGAATAAATTTTATGGTTGTACTGTGGTAACCGGGGGTGTTACATTCTCCTCCTTTAAAATGGGATTCTTCCCCGAATCCAAATAAAAGTTACATTGATTCATAAATAAATGAGGATATTGTCATTTCATGATGTTCTTAGACTCCCATGTCGCTGCTTGATCTTTGTCATACTGCCACACCACCTTCATTGCTGAGATATCCACGGAATGTAGTTTTCTAACTTGTCTATCTACAATGGCAACTGGAATTTCTTGATACGACAAGTCCTGGATGATCGCCACTGTTTGCGGCTTTAAAACGTGAGACTCATCGTGTAGATACTTCTGAAGCATAAAAACATTAAATATAGGGTGGATACATGCTGGGAGGTTGAGCCAATTCGTAAGCCATATTCCTAACTTTCCGAAGGATCTGAAAAAGTCCAATATATCTCGGACTCAACTTGCCCTTCCTGTCAAACCTCATCACTCCCTTAAAAGGGAAAATCTTCAAAAAAACATAATTCCATGTTTGAAACTCAAGGTCTCTCATGCGATGGTTATCATATGAATTATGTCTGCTCTGAGCTGTTTGCATCTTGTCATGAATAAGTTTCACTTTCTCGATGGCTTCTTGAACCAACTATGGACCCAGGAGTTTGGCTTCTCCAACTTCGAACCACCCTATAGGAGACCTCCATTTCCGCCTATAAAGCGCGTAAAAATGGGCCATTTGAATGCTGGAGTGATAACTGTTATTATAAGCAAATTCAATCAGATGAAGAAGCTGATCCCAATGGCCTCCAAAATCTAGGGCACTAGCCCTCAACATATCTTCCATGGTTGTCTGAGGGTGAAATGCTATGCTGAACTCGAGTTGGGTACCCAAGGCGTCGTGAAACGACCGCCAAAATTTTGAGGTGAATTGTGAACTCATATAAGAAACAATTGAGGCAAGAACTCTATGCAAAAATACTATATTATCCAAGTAAATCTTTGCATATTGAGTAGCCGTGTAGATGGATTTAACTGGTTGAAAATATTAGGACTGGGCATCATTTGCTACCAATAGGCACAATGCCTTCTGGTATATCAACCAATGTCCAAACATGGTTGGTATACATGGAATCCATTTTGGACTTCATGGCACCATGCCATATAGCGGAGTCGATACCTTGTATCGTTTCCTCATGCATGGTCAGTTCGTTTTCCTCAATAAGATTGATATCCATATGAAGTGAGATCAGAAACCCATACCTCTCAGGTTATTTTCCGACTCTCTCCGATCTACGTGGTTCTTGTGTATCAGAAGATTGTGGTACACTATCATCCCTAATGAACTGTTCGTGTTCCGTGAGGGGATCCGTGCCAGGAATAGTATCACTTCGATTTTCATCGAGTTCTACTTTCCTCCCACTTACCACTGTATTTAGGAATTCCTTTAAGGAAAACCGCATAGAGAGCAACAAATATCTTTGTTCTATTGTGAGTGGTGGAATTGATTTCCCTAGGATAACCAATTACAAATAGGCACTTATCCGATTTGGGTTCTAGTTTGGTACCATCCAAACATATGCCCAGCATTCCCAAATCTTCAGGAATGAGAAACTAAGTTTCTTTCCTGTCCATATTTCATATGGAGTCTGTCCAAAAGACTTTGACGGAACCTTATTCAAAATAAGTATTGCACTGTTCAATGCGTATCCCGTGAAGGAAATTGGTAGCTCAATGCGACTCATCATTAACCTTACCATGTCCAACAAAGTTTGGTTTCTCCGTACGGACACACCACTCGATTGATGTGTTCCGGGAGGCGTCCACTGTGAAAGAACACCATACTGTTTCAAGTAATCGAGAAACTTATTGCTCAAGTATTTTCCACTACGGTCCAACCGTAATAACTTAATACTTTTGCCCGTCTGTTTTTCTACTTCATGTCGAAACTCTTTGAATTTATCAAAAGTTTTCGATTAGTGTTTCATAAGATACACATAACCATAAAGTGATGCAACATCCGTAAAGGTTATGAAGTATTCAAATCCATTTCTAGCCTAGTTAGACATGGGCCCACATACATCACCATGAACGAGGGCTAACAGATCGGTGTCACGTACACCATTTACCGCTAAAAGGCGTTTTAGGAACTTTGCCTAATAAACAAGATTCGCAGACATCATTTGAATTAGGATCAAATCCATCCAAGTATCCATTCTTCGAAAGTGTGGATATACGACTCCTGTCAATGTGTCCCAAACGACAATGCCACAAATAAGTCTCATCTGATTTACTCAGTTTGAGCTTTTTATTTGTCATGTTATATGTTTGAGATTCATTTATATTCGAAATATAAATATTGTTATTCACATCTAATGTGTATATCTCAATATCATCTTTATAAACAAAACACCCAGTGTTCTGGAACATAAAGGTATACCCGCAACGGGTTAAACTAGATATAGAGATAATGTTTCTAGTCAAACTAGGTACATTATAACAGTTTCCTAATTTAAGTACATGCCCAAAAAGGCAGTTCCAAAACTTAGGTTCCCACAGCCAAAACAGCGACTCTCATCCCGTTTCCGACTCGTAGATCAATCTCATCTGAAGCCAGTCTCCTGCTAATCAGCAAATCCCGCACATCAGTATATATGTATGTACCACATTCGGTATCAAAAATCCAATTTTTAAAACCAGTAGTGTATATATTTACAACAAACATACCTGAAGTCGGAGCCTTGTCCGTCTTCACTTCCTTCATGTATGCCTTGTCCATACGGCAGTCACGCTTCTAGTGACCCCGTTTGCCATAATTTAGATAGACATCTTGGGATATGTCCTTTGTCTTCCTAGAAGATTATGATGATTTTGCCTTTGCCAATTTTCTTCACACCCCCAGAAGCCTTCGGTCAAGCCTTGGCCTTCTAGGATGTCGAAGTAAGATGCGTCTTGCGCTTCTTGCCCTTTTGAAAGCTCTGGCTCTGCCTCCTTGAGCATAGCCATTAACTCTCCAAGAGTTTTCTCTTGGTTCATGATAAACCCGCCCCAGCATTCAGGCAGAGATGTTAGGGATATGCCCTATACCCAACTTGTGGATGAGCTATATGTACATGTATTTATAATATTTTCATTAATTAATAAAATGTCAATCTTTATTATATGTGTCTTACATAAATTATATGAATCATCAAACATTGTAATAAAGCCCTTTGAGTAATAAGATGATGGCTTCCACGCCTTATGAGAATCACTACTCTCAAACGTTCCTAGTCATAGTTTTGTGAATAATCTGGGCGTTCACAAAGCGGATAGACTAGCATGATGATATGATCCGCCCTTAAGTGGGGTAGCTGATCTCATAGGCTACTAGCGGAGATCCGTCCGCTTGGTGTATCACATGGATGTATGAGTTGCTCTTGTCCATCAAACTGACCGCTGAAAGTTTTCACATGGAATGTTTATCCCATGTGTCTGTGAGAACTTTCATGTATCGATTATATGACTAGTCTTTAGACTTGAGGTCTTTACAATCTTATGTGTGGATCAAATGAATTTGAAATTCTCCTTCCTCGGTTCAAAAGATCCGGTCATAAGTGTATGGTAGGGTCATTTGTTGAAACACATGAAGTTTGTAAAGATACAACAGAGAATCTCCACTCTCTCGATAATATTTTCTTATAAGAGTAGTATTCCAGATCACGGGTTGATATGTGTGATCAGTGCTTGAGACTGTGGCCGCAGCGGAAGAATCATATGAGATTCTTGGGTTAGCACGATTCATGACACTATCAACATCATACCTTTGACTATATGGGTATACATTTTCCATACCCTAGGTCAAACAGTGGGGATACAGTGAGGCGATGGACCGTATCATATGTAAATCGCATACATAATAGGTATAAATATTTCCTTCTTTTGGCATGTTGCTAGATGTCAACCTTGGTCATTGAAATCGAACGACCATCTGATCGGAGGATAATTTATGTTCGATTAAATTATCACGATTCATTTCATGTCCAACTTGAGGGGAACCCAAAAGGTCACACACAACAAATTCGAAATCAATGGTTAACAGTACACATTACAAATTTAACAGAATATATGATTGCTATAGTAATTGGTCATAAATGGTTCAATGTGTTTAATTATTGAACAGATCATTTATGAGGTTCCAAAGTGGCTTAGGGATTGGTGAATGACGATATGGGCACTTTGGGAATTGGAAAAATGAATAAGAAAATAAATAAATAAATCTGTGTTTTTTTATTTTATTTTATTTTTTATTTTATTTTATTTTATTTGTTTTTGAATTCCAATTCGGCCCAAACTCTTATTAGGGTTTTATAATCTCATTAAACCACTATATTAAGATCCAATGGCTAAGATTTAATTAGCATTTAACCCACATCGGAATCTTATTTAATTTTGTTGTTTTTGGAGCACCTATATAAACCCAAAGAATTATTTACAAATTTTTACACAAAAAACCTTTCATATATTGAGTTTATATAAGTGAGCAACTCTAAAGTTTAAGAGTAAGTCACTGATTTTGAGGATCCTCAAGTCTAATTGATTAGAGGAATCTCAAGTTAAAAGTTTTGAGGTATTTGCCTAGGCTAGCACCAAGGGCAAAATACCCGTGCACTCAAGGCGTAGTCTTGCCGTTGAGTTTTGGCATTGGTGTGTGCACCTTTGGAGGCCACACACTTGGGTGGCTCTTTGGAACGTGGAAGAGCTTGCTGAGTTCGAGAAAAGCTTGTAGATTGGAGGGAGGACTGGAGGAGTCTTCGGTTCAAGTTAGTGTTTTTCTTTCTTTATTTTTAATTAGAGTTCTTATGATAGTTAGCATGTTTAAGTTTATGTTCTTTGCATGTTTTATGAGTTTTTTATGCTTATAATATATAGTAACATGCCTAGGCTTGTAGAATAATAAAAATAAATGGGTCTTAGGCAAAGGGACAGTGGCATCTTAATTTTTAATTTTCCGCTGCACACTCGCGGCCGCTTCCCACCAGTGGTATCAGCTAAGTAATTATTCCTTGATGAACTTATAGATTTATTACCTTTAAGGATAATAAATATAAATCACTTGTTTATAATAAAAGACATTATAAAAGATACAAGTGGGATGGGACCACGGCGTTAATAAAACTTTCCAAACTAAAGTTAATTTAACCAAAGGTATTACTAGAGTTAGATAATGATTTGGTATATTCCTTCACTCACTACCTTTTATAGCCAAAAGAAAAAGCTGTGAATGCATCTAGATAATCATTTACTCAAAGCTTACCTTAAAGCATATTTATAGTGTTGGACTAATTTGGAGGATCTATTGTTTATTCCTGTCACCAATGCAATAAGAGCCTAAGAGGTAAGGGTATTTAAGAGAGTTCGCTCCACCCTCCCTCTGGGGAATTTTCAATGAAGGAATCCATTTGACAGTTATTCACTTAAACTTGCTAAAATCCTCATTAAATTTTTAAGTCTAAAATTTGCCTCCCATTGTAAGGTATAGACCCAAAGGGCTTAAACCGTATTGGCAGGACTAGGCTTTACCAGACTGACCAATACCAATTTGTCCATAAATCGTACTATTGACAATGGTTTGACTTTTCTGAATCACAGACGCATCGACCCTTAGGCGTGGTCTTATAACTTAGTGGTAAAGATTGGGTGTCGACAAGGACTAGCATAAGCTATGGCATGTTTAATTACCTAACCCAATGATTAAAGAATTGTGATTTATATCATAAATTGGTTGGGAACCTACCTAATTATCGTATTTTATAACGACCGACCATAGTCGGAGTTGTGAAATTATGATAATGGGATCCTTGCCCACAAGAAATCCATCATATTGGGGTTGAAGCGATTTGCTTAAAATTTTGAAACAATTGAGTGGGAGCAACTTCATAATATCAAAAGCCCATGTTATTATGAAACATTAATGAAAACATATTCCTAATTTTAACATTCTCTCTTAAGAGGTGGGTTAAAATATTTCACAAACATTCAAATGGAAAACATAATATCATTTCGTTCCATCCTTGATGAGCATAAGCTCAAAGGGGACAACTACAATGACTGGTTTAGAAACCTTAAAATTGTCTTACGACAAGAAAATATTTTCTATGTTCATGAAAGACCATTTCCCCCTGAACCCACAGAAGATGCTGACGAAAATACATTTGATGCTTGGAATAAACACGTCGATGATGATGAGCAAGCAGTTTGCATAATGCTTGGCTCTATGTCGGACGAACTTCAGAAAGCTCACGAAGATATGGATGCTCAAACCATCATCTTTCACTTGAAGGAGTTGTATGCAGTTTCATCTGTCTGATAAAGAAGCTACTTTAGCAGAATTGCACAATCTGATAAAGCAAGCAGAGAATGACTTCAAATCAGAGCTTAAAACCTCCGTCATGCTTACGGGTACGGACCTGAAGCCATGAGGCCCAAAGAAAAATAATGGCAAGGCCAAGGCTCCAGATCACCTAAAGCTCAATGGTAATGTGGAGAAGAAAAAGGGAAATGGGAAATGTTTCTTTTGTGGAAAGAATGGTCATTGGAAGAAAGACTGCAGATCCTTGAAAGCCAATGAAGCTAGTGAAGCGTAAGAGGCCAAGAAGCCCAATGCTTCAGGTATGTTGTATATGATTGAACTATATTCTTAAAACTCTGAACCTTCTACTTGGCTGTTTGACACCAGTTGTGGGACTCACTTGTGTAACAATGTACATGGCCTGAGAAATAGTAGGAGACTCCATCATGGGGAGGTTGACTTACGCATGGGTAATTGAGCAAAACTGGCTGCATTGTGCGTGAGGACTTATTCATTAGTTTTTCCGAATGGTTTAGTTTTAGACTTAGAAGATTGTGTTTATTTACCTTCTCTAGTAAAGAACATAATTTCAATTTCTTTTTTATGTAATAAAGGCTTTTCATGCCTAATAAGTGTTGGGAAGCGGCCACGAGTGCGCAGCGGAAAATTAAAATTATTATACCGCTTTCCCTTTGCCCATGACCCATTTGTTTTGATTATTCTACAGGCCTAGGCATGTTACTATATATTCTAAGCATAAAACTCATAAAACATGCAAATAACATAAACCTAAACATGCTAACTATCATAAGAACTCTAAATAAAATAAAGAAAGAAAAAGACTTACTTGAACCGTAGACTCCTCCAGTCCTCCCTCCAATCTACAAGCTTTTCTCGAACTCAGCAAGCTCTTCCACGTTCCAAAGAGCCACCCAAGTGTGTGGCCTCCAAAGATGCACACACCAAAGCCAAAACTCAACGACAAGACTACGCCTTGAGTGCACGGGTATTTTGCCCTTGTTGCTAGCCTAGGCAAATACCTCAAAACTTTTAACTCGAGGTTCCTCTAGTCAATTAGACTTAAGGATCCTCAAAATAAGTGGCTTACTATTAAACTTTATAGTTGCTCACTTATATAAACCCAAGATATGAAAGGTTTGGTGTAAAAATTTGTGAAGAATTCTTTGGGTTTATATAGTGCTCCAAATATAACAAAATTAATTAAGAATCCGATGTGGGATAAAAGCTAATTTAATCTTAGCCATTGGATCTTAATTTAGTGGTTTAATGAGATTATAAAACCCTAATAAGAGTTTGGGCCGAATTGGAATTCAAAACAAATAACAAAAAAAAACTACTATTCATGTTACTATTACGTGAATAGTAATTTTTTTATTCCAATTCCCAAAGTGCCCCCAGTTGGTGTATGCTAAGGTCCCAAGATCATAAACAAGAATGAAACAAAGTGCTAATACAAATCAACGAAGTTGCGGAATACTCACATCGATCGGTTGAGCGACGCGGAGACGAACAAAAACTGAAAATCTGCTCACTGGTTGCTCGGCAGTTCACTGTCACAGCCCACCATTTTCGGCATTTTGAGGTCTTCCTTGAAGCTCCAAGCTCCGTCAAACGACTCCCGGCTCATTGGTGGACTTCCATATCACCTTCGCATGTCTCTCGGAGTGCTAGCTCTCATGATTTTTGCCACAAAAATCCCACTCTAAGCTTCCTTGTCTCACGGTTTTATCAGAAACCAGTGAAGAATTTTGCCCACCATGGGCGTGAGATGAAGAGAGAAAGAGAGAAGAGAAATTGTGTGTGTTGGTTGCGAAAAGTGTATCTAATACACATTTGTTAATTTCAAATTCATTTAGCATGAATTTGGCTTTCAAAAAGTCAAGCCTTAATGGCTCCAACCACACACATCACTCCATCAATCCATCAATCAATGAATAGTGACTGGCGTCAATCACTCAAAGTGAAAGACATCTATCACTTGATTGACGAATGATGTGACGCTAGAAGCGACTAGCGATTTAACGCTTGATTGACTTGCGTGCTATACTCGAATTCGAAATGCGAATGTGCTCACAAATAATCCCGGGCTCGGGTTCGCTAATTCCAAATTAACGAATTTTCCATTGCATCGTAATTAAATCTAATTTAATTAAATAATCATGCCTAGCATAATTACTATTCACGTCGCTAACGAATTAATTCTAAATTAATTTGTTCGCCCGAATTAAAATCTAATTTTAATTCCGCGTCGAAATCCAATTTCGTTTAATATATCGAATATATTATTTTATCGATTAATTCCAAATTAATCGTTATCTCTCTTTAAATGATATTTTATCCTAGATAAAATATCTCCGCAATTAATCCCAGATTAATTTTCTCTCTCATCTAATTAATCCCAGATTAATTAAAAGTGCGAGTCATACGTCATCGGTGATTCTTCGGGAAGCGACCCATGAGATCCCCGGATATGTTGGCAGTAAATTCGGTCGTCGGACTATCGGAACACGTAAGTACCTAGTACTACGTTTGTACCAATTTACAGGACAAGGTTGGCTTCTAGTAAAGCGACATGCCTACCAAATTCTCCAGAAATATCCTTACAGGAATAAAGGATCTATATCAGGCGTAGTATACGTAGTATTGTGTATGTCGAGCCAGCATCGGATGATCACATGCTAGGCCTGGGGCTGGAATTGTGTCTGCCCCGTACGAAGCACATGTCGGATGTCTGGTAACTAGTCTCTATAATCGGATAAACCTGACCTTGTCATTTTATCCCGATGACTGCAGTACTTAAGAGAACCAGCACCGTATCCTATGCGACCATCATCTCCATATGACTTGAGTGACACTTCCGTCTTGACATCACACCCAACACACTACGATTCTCATTATACCCAGCATAGGCGTACACAGAACCTGTTAAGGCCTTGGACGACCGTAACCAATGTATATTGATTGTCGCAAGTATTATCGGTGTAAGTCTCAGGTTAAGACCAAATACACCTACCCTGATTTCGGACTTCCATAGACACATAGTCATACTACCAATGGAATTCCGATGGGGTCTATCCAGAGCGAAGCTATTTCCTGTACCATCGGTAAAACACAACCTCCTATTACACTTGCATGAGTATCTTATACCCAAATATATGAGAACTATGCCGTTATGCCCTCACAACGCGCACAAGTGTAATACTATGACTAGGGATATTTAATAATTTATCCTTTGTGAACTGATACTGTCTCATATAATTCTCAATCCATGAACAAATCATAGGGACCTCCTATCATTTATACATCTAGGTTATCTAATCACAAATGATAAGAGTGCAATCTCCTTTGTCACATAGTTAATTTGTACAACAACACCATGATCTGTACAAATAGTGACGCTATGGGTCATAATTGTCCAACAATCTCCCACTTGGCCTATAGCCAGTCACTCGAGTGTCTTACACCCGAACTATATACGGTTGGCTCAAACTACTGAGAAAACACTTTCGTCAGCGGATTTGCATGATTATCGTCTGATGCGATTTATTCGATCATCACATTGCTACGATGTATGATCCAAACGAATCAGATGAATATCGAAGTTTGTATCTGGATCGTTCATGAGACCATTAATTCTTTAGCCTGCGTTGCAGCCTAGCTCAGCTGTTAACAGAATTATATCTAATCTAATTAGATTTGTTATCGACCCAAATGGCTTCTATTATCGCATCAGTTGCCGCAATAACCCGCATTTGTTGTTTATTTGGTAACAGTATCTTGCTAGGAAGATTTCCAGCTCACTGTTCCGTTATTCAAACTTTGTAGTACCGTTTGCGACTTTTAGTCTCCTTATCGGTTAGGAAACTTGCAGTAGTGATCCCAGTCACTTCAAGTTCTCCTCCTCCATAGACTAAGACATCATCTTTAGTTCTCTAAGATACTAACAGATGTTCTTAACATCAATCCAGTGACTATCACTTGGATTGGCCTGTTTGTGAATCCATATGCTCAAAGCGTATGAGACACCAGGTAACGTACATTTTTCAATGTACGATTTCTCGGAGAGTTTTCTCGAAACCAAGCTTTCACCGATTATTATTATGGGAATATCATTTCCAAGAAATGACATATTATCATTATTTATAGGACGTCCACTGTCAGTGCGCTCCCACTAACCCTCTTACATACACAAGAATCATTTCGTTTTGAATTAAATCATAAACCAATATGATTACATTAAAACGATAATTCCAAGAACCTAATGCTTGCTTCCATCCAAACATAGATCGAATAACTTGCAAACCATGTTTGCTTGTTATGGTACGACATAACCGACAGGATGTTTTAAACATCCTCCAAAAGGTTTCCTTTTCAGGAAAGCGATTTTCCCGTTAAGCTGATATATTTCATAAATGAAACATGCAGCGTTAGCAAGCATCATCCAAATGGATTTACCGTGGCAACAGGTAAAAGGTTGAATCGTAATCAACATAATGTTGATAACGATACCTTTCCGCTAAAAGCACAGCTTTAATACGTTGGTATGTTGCCATCCATGTATGTCTTCCTTGAAGACTTATAAAGTACCAATAGGCACAATGCCTTGCGGTACATCAACTAGTATCCAAACTGGTTGATATACATGGAATCCATTTCTGATTCATGGCACTTTTCCATAATAGGGAGTCGATATCTTGTATCACTTCCTCATACGTAGTCAGTTGGTATACCTCAATAAGATAGACATCTTTATGAGGTGAGATCAGAAACCCATACCCTAGGTTGTTTTCTGAATCTCTCCGACATACGTGGTTCTTGTGTATTCGAAGATTATTGGAATAGTTTCATCATTGATGAACTATATGTGTTCCATTAAGATTCGGTGCCTTGGACAGTATTACTCCGATTTTCATCGAGTTTTACTATCCTCCCACTTACCACTGCATGTAGGTATTCCTTTTAGGAAAACCGCATGGTGAGTAACAATTACACTGTTCTCATATGAGTTGTATAAGTACTATACTTAAGGTATCCCTATGATAACCTATAATTGGCACTTATCCAATTTGGGTTCTAGTTTGGTATCATCCAAACGTATGCCTAGCATCCCAAATTTATAGGAATGAGAAACCCGGTTTCTTTCCCGTTCATATCTAATATGATATCTGTCAAACAGATTTTTATAGAACCTTATTCTAAATAAGTTCTGCACTGTTTATGCTTATCCGTTGAAGGAAATGGTAGCTCAGAGCGACTCATGATTAACCTTATCATGTCTAACAAAATTCGGTTACTCAGTTCGGACACACCGTCAAATTGACGTGTTCCGAGAGGAGTCCTCATTTGAAAGAATACTTTACTCTTTCAAGTATATTAGAAACTTATTGCCTAAGTATTTTCCATTACGGTCTCACCGTGACGGTTTAATACTTCAGTCGATCTGTTTGTCTGTTTCGCGTCGAAACTATAAAAGTTTTCGATTTGTGTTCTTCAAAATAAACACACAACCATAACGCGATTCCACATCCGTAAAGATCACAAAATATTCATATCCACCTCTAGCCTAGCTAGACATGGGCCCACTTGCTTCACTATGAACTAGGGCTAACAGATTGGTGGCATTTGCACTTTTACCAAGTAAATAGTGTTTTAGGCACTTTGCCCAATTAACTAGATTCGTAGACTTTATTTAACTAGAATCAAATCAGTCTGAGTACCCACTTTTCGAAAGTGTGGATATACGAGTCTTGTTTGATTGTGTCCCAGACAACAATGCCACAATATGTTTCTCCTGATCAAATCAGTTTGAGCTATTTGTTTGACATTTTATAAATTTGAGATTTATTTATATTCAAAATATAAATTATGTTTTTCACATCTAATGTGTTTATCTCAATATCATCTTTATATAATGAAACACTTTAGTGTTCTAGAATATAAAGGTAAACCCACAGTGGGTTAAACACTGATATAGAGATAATGTTTCTAGTCAACTAGTTACATTATAACATCTTCCTAATTTAGGTACACACCCGAAGGCAGTTTCTAAAATTTGGTATCTACGGTTAAAACAGTGACTTCCGTCCCGTTTCCAATTCACAGATAAATCTCAATCTGAAGTCAGTATCCTATTCAAAACAGATTCTGAACATCAATACATTTATTTTATGTTCCACACTAAGTATTTAAAATCCAATTTCAATACTAGTAGTGAACATAATCTTGACAAACATATTTGAAGTCAGAGCCTTGCTCGTTCTTCAATTCCTTCATGTCTGCTTGTCCAAACGGCAGTCACGCTTCCGCGATCCGTTTACTCATTTAGGCAGACATTTTGGGATATGTCATTTATCTTCCCAGAAGATTATAATGATTTTGCCTTTGCCATTTTCCGCATTCCAGAGCCTTTTGGCCAAGCCTTGGCCTTCTAGAATATCATTAAGGTGCGCCTTGCGCTACTTTTCTCATTGCAAACTTTGACTTTATCTCCTTGAGAATAGTCATTAACTCTCCAAGAGTTTTATTGCAATTTAGTACTTCTAAAATCTAATAAGATTATGAAGATCCTTCAATTTCATTATCATACTTTAAGGATCTAATCTTAGTTCTGATTCAGAAATTAAGGAGTCTACTTGGTAAGTATAATGGATTAAGCACTTAAGTTATCATCACATAAATCTTCCAAAGATCTTCTGCTCTCTATTTTGCTTAACTCCGGGCTAGGCCTAATATGTTATTTTATCAAATAAAGTAACTTATTAGTTTCCAGGACCATCCTGAAATTTATTCCCAATTTGAAAATTAAACCATTTAAATACACTTTCCCTAGGATTATGTTTTAAATGTCAATCTTTCAATTTTATCTTGATTTTAATAGTCCAACTATTTAATCAACGATTTCGGTACTATTTATTATAATGATTACAATAGTCCAACTATTTAATCAACTATAATTTAATAGATTAAAATCAATTATATTGATTACTATAATCCAATTATAAAATCAACTATAAATGAATTGTTTGAATATAGTCCAATTATTAATTAAAACAACGATTTAAATATTAGTCCAACTAACATTTAATTTATTTGACGAATGATATTTGTTTGAGCGCGTATGGCAAGTAATTAAACGAATATTGCAAATTCAATTCCTGCCTCCCACTATTTTTCGGCGAGCCTCTAACCCTCTATCGAGTACTCGGGAAACCATGTTTCCTAGCGGGCTAGGATCCGTTAAATATCACACAATCTTGACTTTTGCCCAACAAATTGTATGATAATTAACTAGGTAGATCTCTAAGATCGATTGGATCCAATCCAATTCCTAGATCCAGTAGGGGGACATCCAAGTCCGAAACATATATCTTATATATGCCAATACATCCAATGTATTGCCTAACCTTTTTCCTCTGAATCAACTAAGCATTGGCTTTGGCACAACAAACTTAGTAATCCCAGTCAAGCGCGACCCATTGACCATGGAAAGCTTCGTAATCAATGTCGATGGACAAGAAGTGGTCTTGACTTTGGCCAAAAAACCACAACTTGGACAAGACACCGATATGGAATAAAGCCTTCGTGATTCAAACACATCCTCGACGGACAAAAGCCTTCACTTTGGCCAACAAGCCAATGCTAGTCTCGGATCTTGAGTGAGAATCACTCAGTGGAAGGAAAGACGCTTAATATTGTGTGAGGGTTTTTCGAGTGCAAATTGGCAACCAATTTCTTATCTTTGTTAAGGTCTCATCATCATACACCCTTAAACATGCATTCTAAACACATAATAAAACTCGTATGTAAAATAATAATGATATGCGGATGGATACTTTACACATTGATCCTAGATCAAATCTCTCCCTTTCTCTCTCCCGCTAGCACATGTATTACTTCTACCTGTTATACTACACTTCTAATGAAACCTCATATACATTGAGGTTAATAGGTGAGAAGAGAATACAAAGAATAATGAGGTGATAAGGCTGGACATGCAGGTCCAATTAATAAATCAAATTTATTACAACAATTTCTAAAATTGTCCCACCCATCTAATATCCATCCGATATACATTATTCATGCATCACAACCATGTATTCAAACAAGCATGTTATTAATCAATCTAATCAAATTAATTAATCTGATAATTAGTGATCATCCAATGTTCAAACAACGATTTGATTTTGCTCGACTCAAACTCGTTTGGAATAAGTACTCAAAGTACGAATTCTCGAATTAAATTAAACTACATAATTAAATCCAATTCAATTTGTATTTAATACTAATTCGCTATTTAATTCCAAATTAAATATTACACTTTATTAAACGAACCATTACGACTTAAATTCCAAATTTAATCGTTACGGGACTCAAAGCCCGATTAACGTCCAACGTCAACTTAATTAAAGTCCAATGGGCTTTTAATTAATTTCTTTAGGCGTGGACTTTTGGTCAACTCAGGTCGAACCCAATAACCAAGTCCAATTCGGATGTTACCCCATAAGCCTAGAAATCAATTTAGGCCCATTAGGCCCAATTAAACTTTAAAGGTCCATTAGTCGCATTTGGGCTTATGGATGCGGTTTTGGGCCCAATTGGATCCAATCCATTTGGCCTAAACTTAACTTTGTACAACCAAGCCGAATAAGCCCATTTACAACACATCAAGCCCAAATCCAATTTAAGGCCTAAATAATTAAATTCCAAATATCCAATTTCCCAATTTAATTACACAAAGTGTATAACACAATTAATTACCCAATTAACATTTCCAAAACACCAATTAGCCTAATTAATCAAGCTCAATTACATCAATTAGTGTCCACCACATTTTGATCAAAATCAAACCCAAACATGCTTCTTCACTCTCGGCAATGGAGGGTAATTTTATGTCCGATTCGATTTCAATCCAATTAATTCCACAATCGACATTAAATCATCATCACAATTGATTCCAACTCATCCAATGAATCAAAAAAATAAAAAATTACCAAGAATTAGGGCACTCATGTATTCGGCCAACACAAGAAATTTGGGGAAAAATGTTCCAAACAATTTTTCAACAAATTGATCCAATCAATCTTCAATTAAACATACTTTAAGCATACCAAATCATCCAATTTCATTAATTCATGCTCAAACACATTTTTGCCCAAATTTTAAGCCCTATTCATTTTCATGCTCAACCGTGCTCAAGATACCAATGTTGGTGTTTGCTAAGGTCCCAAGATCATAAACAAGCATGAAACAAAGTGCGAATAAAAATCAACGAAGTTGCGGAATACTCACATCGATCGGTTGAGCGATGCAGAGAAGAAAAAAAACTGAAAATATACACACTCGTTGCTCGGCAGTTCACTGTCACAGCCCACCATTTTCGGCCTTTTGAGGTCTTCCTTGAAGCTCCAAACTCCGTCAAACGACTCCCGGCTCATGGGCGGACTTCCCTATCACCTTCGCATGTCTCCCGGGCTCAGGTTCGATAATTCCAAATTAACGAATTTTCTGTTGCGTCGTAATTAAATCTAATTTAATTAAATAATCATGCCTAACATAATTACTATTCATGTCGCTTATGAATTAATTCTAAATTAATTCGTTCGCCCGAATTAAAATATAATTTTAATTCCGCGTCGAAATCCAATTTCGTTTAATATCGAATATATTATTTTATCGATTAATTCCAAATTAATCGTTATCTCTCTTTAAATGATATTATATCCCAGATAAAATATCTCCACAATTAATCCAACATTACTTTTCTCTCTCATCTAATTAATCCCAGATTAATTAAAAGTGCGAGTCAAACGTCATCGGTGAATCTTCGGGAAGCGACCCATGAGATCTCGGGATATGTTGGCAGTAAATTCGGTCGTCGGACTATCTGAACACGTAAGTACCTAGTACTACGCTTGTACCAATTTACAGGATAAGGTTGGCTTCTAGTAAAGCGCCATGCCTACCTAATTCTCCAGAAATATCCTTACAGGAATAAAGGATCTATATCAGGCGTAGTATACGTAGTATTGTGTATGACGATCCAGCATCGGATGATCACGTGCTAGGCCTGGGGCTGGAATTGTGTTTGCCCCCTACGAAGCACATGTCGGATGTTTGGTAACTAGTCTCTATAATCGGATAAACCTGACCTTGTCATTTTATCCCGATGACTTCAGTACTTAAGAGAACCAGCATCGTATCCTACGCGACCATCATCTCCATATGACTTGAGTGACACTTCGGGCTTGACATCACACCCAACACACTACGATTCTCATTATACCCAACATAAGCGTACACAGAACCTGTTAAAGCCCTGGATGACCAGAACCAAAGTATATTGATTGTCGCAAGTATTATCGGTGCAAGTCTCAGGTTAAGACCAAATACACCTACCCTGATTTCGGACTTCCATAGACACATAGTCATACTACCAATGGAATTCCGAGGGGGTCTATCTAGAGCGAAGCTGTTTCCCGTACCATCGGTAAAGCACAACCTCCTATATACACTTGCATGAGTATCCTATACCCAAATATATGAGAACTATGCTGTTATGCCCTCAAAACGCGCAAAAGTGTAATCCTAGTCTTCTACGTATTTATCGATGTCCAATCTCGATAATACTCTGACTAGGGATATTTAATGATTTATCCTTCGTGGACTGATACTGTCTCATATCATTCTCAATCCAGGAACAAATCATATGGACCTCCTTGTTAGACATTATGTCCCATAGCGTCACTGTTTGTAAATGATATTGTATTATTGTACAAAATTAACTATGTGATAATGAAATTGCCTTTTGCCGTTTTGTAATTTTATTTACTTGATATATAAATGGCAAAAGTCCATATGATTAGTACTGGATTGAGATGATATGAGACAGTATCAATCCATAAAGGTTTAATCATTAAATATCCCTAGCCGTAGTATTATCGAGACTGGACATCGATAATGCGGAATAGGCTAGTATTGCGCTTGTGCACGTTGTGAGGGCACAACGGCATAGTTCTCATATATTTAAGTATTGGATACTTATGCAAGTGCGATAGGAGGTTGTGTTTTACCGATGGTACGGAAAACAGCTTCGCTCTGGATAGACCCCGCGGAATCCCATTGGTAGTAGTATATGTGTCTATGGGAGGCCGCATCAGGGTAGGTGTATATGGTCTTAACCTGAGACTTACATCGCTAGTACTTGCGACAATCGGTAAACTTTGGTTTTGGTGGTTGGGGACCTTAACCGGTTCTGTGTACACCTTCTGGGTTTATCGAGAAGCGTAGTGTACTGGATGTGATGTCAAGATGGAAGTATCGCTTCAGACATATGGAGGTGATGATCATGCAGGGCACAGAACTAGTACTCTATAAAAGGTTGCAACCGTCGGGACAATATGACCAGGTCAGGATTGTCCGATTTAAAGAGACTAGTTGCTTGATGTCCGATATATGTTTCGTACGGGGCAGACACATCTCCAGCCCTAGCCTAGCATGTGATCATCCGATACTGGATCGATGTACGCAATACTACGGTATACTATGCTTGATATAGATCTTATATTCCTATAAGAATATTTCTGGAGAATTGGGTAGGCATGGCGCTTTGCTAGAAGCCAACCTTGTCTTGTGAATCGGTAAAGACGTAGTACGAGGTACGTACGTGTTCGGATTATCCGACGACCGTTATTACTGCCAAAATATCCGGAGGTCCTCTTGGGGCTTCCCGAAGATTCACCTATGATATTTGATTCGAATTTAATTAATCTTGGATTAATTACGGAGAAACTTTATCTTGGATAAAGTGCCTTATTTAGAGAGAGAGAACGATTAATTTGGAATTAATCAGTAAGATTATTATATTCGATATAATAATTGAAATTCGATTTCGACGCGAAATTAAAATTAGATTTTAATTCGGGCATACGAGTTAATTTAGAAATAATTCGTTAGCGACGTAAATAATAATTTCGCTAGGGCGGATTGTTTATTTAAATTCGATTTAATTAACGTCGCGACGCAAGTTCGGTATTTCGGAAATATCGAACCCGAACGCGTGAGTGGACGTGGGCCCACTTTCATTTGGGAACGTGTGGGGCCCACATGACACTTGTCATTATATGCATTATTTTAATATAAGGCATTGCATGTTAATTGTGTACAAAACACTCTAAGGCATTGCATGTTGATAGTGTGCATTACACTCAAAGGCTTGCATGGAGTTTGAGTGTTTGACACTCTAAGCCATTGCATGGTTATGTCATAGATTTATTATTAATTTAATAAATTATAACATAAATATAAATTGATTTTTGGAAAAACAAATATCAATTAAGACTTTACACAAAATTCTCTTCTCTCTCAAATTGCCAGGAGAACTCCATTGACAAGGGCAAGGAAGATTTGATCTTCTATTTCTCATTTTTGCTAGCACAAGCAAGGGATCAAAAGAGGTGATAGGGAAACCATCAAAGAGCTTGGAATACAAAAGCTTGGAGCTTCAAGTCTTCTTCCTCCTCTTGGCCGAATCTTCCACAACTTGGAGCTTCTACCATTTGATCATCTTCTTCATCACAAGGTATTGTAAGTATGATTCCGCCATACTTCATGTTTATATATATTCTTTATAGTATTTCACATGCTTAATCTTTGTTTGGGACATATTATAGAAACCAACAATGGTATCATTGAGCTAGGTTTAAGCATGAAATACTTTAGGTTAAAATTTGATAAAATTGGTTGAAGCATGTTCTTGTGAAATTTGATGAATAAGTATGCTTGCATGTATATAGAATGATGTTATATGAAATCAATTTTATGAAAAATGCATTGGATGATTTTTCCCCAAAATTTTAACCTTGGCCGAATGGTGTGATAAAATTGGTTAAAGCATGTTCTTGTGAAATTTGATGAATAAGTATGCTTGCATGTATAGTATGATGATACATGGAATCAATTTTATGAAAAATGCATTGGATGATTTTTCCCCAAAATTTTGACCTTGGCCGAATGATATGGTGAAATTGATTGAAGCATGTTCTTGTGAAATTTGATTAATAAGAATGCTTACATGTATATAGAATGATGATACATGGAATCAATTTTATGAAAAATGCATTGGATGAATTTTCCCCAAATTCATGCCTTGGCCGAATGTGTGCTACTGGACTTGGAGTGGATTGAAATTTTTTGTGTTAAGATCATTGGATGACTTAGAACATGTACGGGATGTAGATTAATAATTCAATCGGATTGAAAAACAAATCGACACAAAAAAAACTCACCTTGGCCGAATACATAGGACATGTAAAGGAGTTGATTTTTGTTAAAATTAATGTTGGACATTTATTTTGAAAAATTGATGATTAATAAATTAAATGGGTATTTTTGAAATATTTGGTTTA
Organism: Zanthoxylum bungeanum; assembly: GCA_019454045.1. Taxonomy (NCBI): domain Eukaryota; kingdom Viridiplantae; phylum Streptophyta; class Magnoliopsida; order Sapindales; family Rutaceae; genus Zanthoxylum; species Zanthoxylum bungeanum. The sequence continues at coordinate 20,757 of SKCR01006397.1, forward strand.
ATACATTAATCTTGGTATTACACTTTAATTAATTGGACTTTAATGTTTGGAATATTAAAATTTAATTAATGGGCTTTAATAATTTAATGGGCCTTATGGGCTTAAAATTGGTTTTATGGCACTTAAGGGTGATTCCTTATTTGGGCTTGGTAATTAGGTTTGACCCACATTGACCAAAGCCCAAGCCTTAATAAATCAATTCTAAGTCCATTTGACTTGAATTAAATTCAACATTGGATGTTAGTTGGGCTTTGAGGCCCAATAAGATTAGATTTAGAATCTAAGTCTTTAAAGCACATTAAGTGTAAACATTTAATTTGGAATTAATAATTGAATTAGTATTGAATACAATTAAATTAGATTTAATAAGTAGTTCGATATAATTCGCGAATTCGTACCTGGTACTTATTCTCAATCGAGTTGGACTCGCGCAAAATCAAACCGTTGTTTGAAACATTGGATGATCACTTTAACAAAGACTAATTAATTGGATTAGATTGGTTGTAGAAGCATGTCTTGTTTGAATATATATGTATGTGTGATGAATGAATAGTGTATATCGGATGGATATTAGAAGGGAAAGGGTAATTTTAGAAATTATTGTAAATTTGGAATTTATAAATTGGACCTGCGTGTCCAGCCTTATCTCTTTATCTCTTGGTATTCTCTTCTCACCTAATCCCTCAATGTAAATGAGGTTTCTCTTATTGTATTATGTAATTGGGTAGAAGTAGAATAGTGCTACCGGGGAGAGAAAAAGGAGTGATTTGTTCTAGGAACAAGTTGTTTATATATCCATCCGCATATCACTATTAATTTACTTTACGCGCTTTATGATGTTTTAGAAGCATGCTTAAGGGTGTATGATGATGAGAGACCTAACAAAGATAAGTAAATTGGTTGCCAATTACGCGAAAATCCCTCAATTTATATTAAGCGAATATCCTTCCATTGAATGGTTCTTGTTCAAGATCCGAAGTTGGCATTGGTTTGTTTTTGACCAAAGTCAAGACCTTTGTCAATCAGGATGTACTTGAATCATGAGAGTTTGTTGCATATCGGTGTCTTGTCCAAATCGTGATTTTTATTGGCCAAAGTCAAGATCACTTTTTGTCCAACGACATTGATTACGAAACTTTCCTCGTCATAATGGGTCCCGCTTAACTGGAATCACTAGGTTTGTTTTTGGCCAAAGCCAAGGCCTAGATGATTCGGAGGATAGGGTTAGGAAAATGTAATGGTTACATTGGCATTATACATATGTTTCGGACTTGGATGTCCACCTAACCGGATCTAGGAATTGGATGAGATCCAATTGATCATGGAGATCTACCTAAGTTAAATAGCATACAATTTTTATTGGCAAAGTCAGTCAAGGTTGTGTGTTATTTAACGGGATCCTAGCCCACTAGGAAATTCGATTTCCCGAGTTCTCTACAGAGGGTTAGAAACTTGAAGAAAATAGTGGGAGGCTATTATTGAATTTGCAATCTCGTTCAGATAATTAGCCTTACTCGTCTTTCAAAATTATTTCGTCAATATTTTATTTGATTAGTTGGACTAATATATTGTTATTTTTACTTGTAACAGTTTGACTGTACCCATAACATCGTTGACTTTATAGTTGGACTATAGTTGTCAAGATGACTGGCAAAGGTAATATCCGCGACATAATCATGGGCGATAATGTCTTCAAAGGGACAAACTTTGCCGACTGGGAAATGAACCTCAAGATAGTGCTGGGGCTGAGAGGGTACTGTATACTATTCAGAGGCCTCTCCCGCCTAAAACCCACTGAGCCACTGGAGCTAGAGTTATGGAAGACTCATAGTGACGATTGTGACCAAGCTCAGTCAGTTATGCTAGCTGCAATGACCCAGCATTTCAGACGCCAAAACAGGGACTTGGATCCCTATAACATGATGGCAAGATTGCGTGATCTTCACCGCACTAACAAGCGGATGAAGAGGTACGAGCTAGTAAGGAAACTCTTCCGCTCCCGGATGACAGATGGCGCATCAGTTGAGGCCCACGGGACTCAAATGATCGCTGACATAGATGAGTTAGCCAATATGGCATTGTCTTGGAGGCAGAGCTGACGATTGATATGATATACAATCGCTGCCCGATACTTGGAAACAAATCATCATCAACTATAAGTTGATGGATACTGACGACACTCTGGAGAGTTGTTGTCCGTGCTGAAGGAGTCCGAAAGGGAACTCCTAAAGGGAAGCAAGCGCGAGGCGCATTATGCATCGACCTCTCATGCGCCAAAGGCTAGGCCCATGGCAATTGGAGGTGCGAGGAAGAGGAAGTTCAAAAAGAAGGGCAAAGGCAAGTTGACAGTGGCTTCTAGGAAGCCAAAGGACAAATCTCGCGACATCTGCCTTAACTGCGGCAAAAGGGGTCACTGGAAACGTGACTGCCAAATAAGCATTGTGCAGAAGGAGGATAGCAAGGGTGGCAAGGCTACCGCCTCTGGTATGTTTGTTATTGAGATAAATATGAATACTTCTAGTTTTAAAAATTGGATTTTTGATTCTGGTTGTGGTGCTCATATTTGTACTGATGTGCAGGATCTGCATGATAGCAGGATGCTGGCGACAGGGGAGATGGATCTACGGGTCGGAAACGGAACACCAGTTGCTGTTTTGGCCGTAGGGACTTTTGTTTTAGAACTGCCCTCAGGGCATGTACTTAAACTTTTAAACTGTTATTTTGTACCTAGTTTAACTAGGAATATTATACTGTATCCTTGTTAACCCAGCAGGGTTACACTTTTGTATTTAGAAACACTGGGGTTATTTATATAAAAATGATGCAGAAATTTGCATAGCTGTTGCAAATAACGGTCTTTATATTTTGAATATAAATGAATCTCCTAAAATGACAAACAAAAAGCTCAAAAGGAGTAATCTAAAAGATGAAGCTTATATGTGGCATTGTCGTCTAGGACACATTAACAAGACTCGCATATCCACACTTTCGAAGAGTGGGTACTTGGACGAATTTGATCTCAATTCATATGACGTCTGCGAATCTTGTCTTTTAGGCAAAATGCCTAAATCACCTTTTAGCGGTAAAGGTGAACGTACCACAGAACTGTTAGCTCTCGTTCATACTGACGTATGCGGGACCACGTCTAGCCAGGCTAGAGGTGGATTTCACTACTTCGTAACCTTTACAGATGATGCATCTCGTTACGGTTATGTGTATCTTATGAGACACTAGTCGGAAACTTTTGAGAAATTCAAAGAGTTTCGACACGAAGTGGAGAAACAAACAGGGAAGAGTATTAAGACATTACGGTCAGACCGTGGTGGCGAATACTTGAGTTATGAGTTTCAAGATTACTTGAAAGAATATGGTATTCTTTCACAGTGGACTCCTCCTGGAACACCGCATTAAATGGTGTGTCCGAACGGAGAAACCGCACCTTGTTGGACATGGTAAGTGAAAGTGTTCAATCAAAGTCCCAAGGATCACAAAACATGCATAAAAAACCATATATGAACACATCAAATGAGGTGGCGGAATCAACTCACATTGAATTCGGTTTTGATGGATGAAGAACAAGATGCGTTTTTAATATAAATTCTGTTATTCACATCTAATGTGTTTATCTCAGTATCATCTTTATATAATAAAACACTCAGTGTTCTATAATATAAAGGTTTTATCCGCAACGGATTAAACACTGATAAGAGATAATGTCTCTAGTCAAACTAGTTACATTATAACAGTTCCTAATTCAAGCATATACCCTAGGGTAGTTCCTAAACTTAGGTATCTACGGTCGAAACAGCGACTTTCGTCCCGTTTCCGATTCGCAGAGCAATCTCAGCTTGAAGTCAGTATCCTGCTCAAAGCAGATTCTGAATATCAACACATATATTTTATGTACCACACTAAGTATTTAAAATCTAATTTCAATACTAGCTGTGAACATAACTAAGACAAATATTTTTAAAGTTAGAGCCTCGCCCTTTCTTTAATTCCTTTGTGTCTTCCATATATCCAAATGGTAGTCACTTTGGGATATGTCAATTATCCTTTTCAATATTTTAGGAAACTTAGGCCAAGCCTTGGGTTTTTTAGAATATTGAAAGGAATGTGCACTTGTGCTACATGCCCAATTGCAAACTTTGACTTTACATGAATAGTCAATTAATTCCCCAAGAAT
>SKCR01006398.1:0-25019 GCA_019454045.1 Zanthoxylum bungeanum
GTCACAATTGTAACATCATTTATATTAGTTATCTCAGTCACATTTGAGACCTCAATCAGATTTGTGATATCAATCACATTAATTATCTCAGTCACATTACCGACCATTAGTCATATTACTAATCATTAGTCATATTTGTGGTCTCAGTCTCATTAGTTATCTCAATCATATTACTGACCTCAGTCATATTGTGGATGCTCAGTCACATTACCGACCCCCTAGTCATATTATCGACCTTCAGGCACATTGAGCACAATCACATTTGTAACCTCAGTCATATTGTGACTTTATTTTTTTTTCATATTATAGACCTTCACGCGTGAATTTCTGAAATCAAATTTCAAAAAATATTATCGAAAGGGCTTTAACGACTCCAATAAATTGGCATATCATTTTCATATAATCTGTTAGCCAATTTTTAATAATCAGTGTAATATCCTGAATTTTCAGAATATTTCTGAAAGGTTCCCGATCGAAGTTAAGGTCTCAGAATGAAATGATATTGGAGAATAAGAGTTTAAGTGTTGAAAAATATGTCGGAATTTTTTAAAGTGGAGTTTTGTTGCATTGGAAAATGCATGATTTTGAAAATCGATTATGCGAATTTATATATTTTATATGGGGAAGTTTTCTTGTTTCAGCTATAAAAATAATAAATGAACTCCGATTAAGCTAATTTTTGAACCGTTGGACTCATTTTTCTGAGACGAACAACTTTTGTGTTGAGCACTTTTCGAAATTTCAAGTAGAATGGCCCTCATATATATATATTTCCAAAACTACCCTAATCTAAAGGCCTCTTTGCAAAAATGTGGGGGGCTGTTTTGTAATTTTCAGAATATTTATTATATAAACCCAAAAATTTTCCATAACTCAAAAATTACCCAAAACCCTATCACAGCTCAAGGACGTCGTAGTGGAAGAATTGGCCGGAAACCGGCCTTTCGGCCATCGTTGATCAGGCGCAACAACATCGACAGCTTCATTCGGCCACCCTATGTCTGTTGGTGGACAATAGTTGGCCTGTGGTGGCTAAAATCGACGGGAAATAGGCAGAAAATGTCACGACTTGTCAAGTTCGATCTGACTTTTTTCTCCACTGGAACGAGCTACTTATCAATTTGAAGCCCTCGATGAACACTACGATGGTATTAACCCAAATTCAATTTAGTGCTCTGATTTTTCGTGATAATTGTTAGTGTCCTACACATGCCACAAGATTACTAAGATGATTTGTGTGTGAATTTACCAAGTAAAGTTGCAGAATACTCACATTGGTTGGTTGAGGAATTTCAAAAATTTCTCCTTGAATGTTGAAGTTTCAAGCTTTGTAGAGTGTTTCCAACACTTGTGTGAGTTTCCCTAACACCTCATTCAACTCCTTTAAGTGCTAACTTGATGAATTTTTGCAACAAAAATTCAAGAACAAGAGAAGAGTGGTTCGGCTATTGAGAGAGGAGAGAAGAGAGATTTGTGTTTTGTGATTTGTGTTTCCAAAACCAAGTGGTTGTCTTCTGTCTTCCAAAAACAAGGTTGGTTAAAAGTAAGTGGTTTTGTGAAAACCAATTACTTTTGCCAACTACCACCATCACCTTTGACAAGTGATGTGAGTGAAGTGGGTCCCACCACTTTAAATTCAAAATTCAAGTTGCTCACACAACTGGACTTTGGGTCCGGGTTCGTTTAATCCGACTAAACGAATTTTCCGTCGCTAAATAATTAAATCCAATTTAATTAAATAATGATGCCTTGAAAATTTATTACGAAAGTCGCTTACGAATTAATTCCAAATTAATTCGTTCGCTTGAATTAAAATCTAATTTTAATTTCGTATTGAAATCCAATTTCAATTAATAAATTCGATATATTATTTTAGCCAAATAAATAAATTAAATAGAAAAATTCAATTTAACTATTAAATTTATTTTACTGATTAATTCTAAATTAATCGTGTTCTCTCTTCTATACGAATTTAATCCCAAATTAACTCTTGCCGCAATTAATCCCAAATTAATTTTCTCTCTCTTAATTAATCCCAGATTTAATTTTATTCGAGTCAAATATCATTGATGAATCTTTGGGAAGCGACCCAAGAGATTCCTGGATATGTTGGAAGCAAATCGGTTGTCGGACTATCCGACACATGCGTACCTCGTACCACGTTCTCACCGATTTACAAGATATGGTTGGCTTCTAGCAAATCATCGTGCCTACCCAATTCTCCAGAAATATCAGCGGAGGAATATTATCTGTATCAGGCGTAGTAATACTAATGTAATGCGTAATACAATCCAGTATCGGATGTCACATGATATGCCTAGGACTGGCTCTGTGTCTGCCTCGTACGAAGCATATATCGGATCACGAGTAATTAGTCTCTGTAATCGGAAAGTCATGACCTAGTCATACTGTAACATCCCGCCTTAGCAGTAATGTTACCGGCAGGAGACAGTCTAAACCCATCTCCATAAGCCTCTGATTCTAGAAAAAATTTGGCATGATGTATTTGTAACATCATGCAACCTGGCTTATAGCCAGCATCCATTTACAACCTGAAAGTAAAATCTCGGCCTCAGGCCGGCATCTCAACATCAATGCAATCTAAGGGCCCAACTAAAATGCGATGCAGACATAAAGACATAATACAACCAGGGCTCCGTGCCCGAAAATACGAATATACAAAAACTTTACAAAAAAGCATCCGTGCCCAGCACATCTCATCAATACTCAAATACAATGCTTTAAACTCAACCTGTACACAAGACTCGACTTTCCCAAGACTTGGTGACTGGCTGACTGCAACGCTGCTATCCGGCTCCTCAAGCTCTAATGCCTGTGGTCGACCGATCAGGTCACCAACCTGCAAACTCAAACACTGTTGTGGTGTGAGTCATAATGACTCAGTAAGTAACTATGCTCTTTCCTTAAGCGATAAACAAGTAAGTCTGTTTCTTAGTATTTTAATAATCTAAACTGTTTTTATAATCACACACAATTGCCAGTTCCGAGTGAACTGTAAAACTCTTATATGTGTTCAAACATTATCCCTTTGTTACTAATTTCTTTTTCTGAATCATACTCACAATACATCTTTTCCTACTGACACTTTACATATCTATAATATAGTCCTCACATTCTATCATTCCATTTATTATATTAAGTCATGTTACGTTTCCGCTGCGTTACTCTGATATCTTTCCTCTTTCCTACTTACTCTTTAGTAATCCAGTTTAGGTAATTATTATAACTTCCTTTCTTCCTTTATTTTGAAATATCATCAAATCGGTCATTATAAAATATTCTTTCTATTAAATGCTTAACATACTATTATCAACCTTGCATACATGTTTGCGTAACCACATTATTATTGCCCCGTGTTTCACAAAATGCTTCTTCGATGTAAACATACAACGCATACAATCATCAATCATATATACAACTAAATGTAACCATGTTATCATGCACCAATACCATTTAAGCACTTCTAATAACAATCATAAATCATAATCAATATGCATAGTCTGTATATTATGCTCTACCTTAACTTGCCGTGTTTATCCCATTGTAGTCATTCATATATATATATATATATATATATATATATATATATATATATATAAGAAATCATGTTATGATACATTAGTGCTTACAAAATACCCATTCCAGGTAAACTTACAATACATAAAAACATCAATTTTATGCACATAGATGTAATCATGCTATTATGCATTAATGCCCATTATATGCATTTCAAATGATAACCATAATGTATGACTTATATGCATGATTTATAAACTAAGCTCTACTCTAACATGCCATGCTTTTATAATGCTTGAAAATCCTTTTTCTGAAATTCTTTTCTGAAAAATCATTTCTGAAAACTTTTTGCTGAAACTCTATTTTTACTTTTTCTTTCCAGAAAATCTCTTTGAAAACTGTATTTGTAGACTGAAATTTGTATCTTAGAAAATTATTTTCTGAAAATCTGAAATCTCAAAACTCCTTTCTGAAAAACTGATATCTGAAATCTGAAATCCTTTTTCTGAAAACCAAATCTCCGCCCGTAGGCGCATCTCCGCCCGAAGGCGCATCTCCGCCCGTAGGGGCATCTCCGCCCGAAGACGCATCTCCGCCCATGAATGTACCATATGAGCGATGAGGATCTAGGAGCGTCCCCCCAGTCCTCCACATGTGCACATGTGTCTAAATCCGTCAATTCCAATTAGTGTACAGCTGGGATGGGTCAAATCCCAAATCCCGAATCCATATGATATCCGTCAATTCCAACTGAATCTCAAGTTACATATTGTGGTGAGTTTTTCCCTCATGCCCCGAAAAACATAAAATCACGTTTTGTATCTCAAAACTGTAAGAAACATTTTCCAAAATACTTATTCTTTTTCAAAAACGTTTGAAATGTTTCTTTTTAAACCATTAGAATTCCAAAACTTCTTAACTTCCTTATCAATTTCTGAAAATTATAAATCACATATATGATCATGCTTATGTTTATGCATTTCTACAAATTAATGACATATGCATTCTATTTCTTATATTCTTTCATCATGCTCAAGCTCAATACATACACACTATTAAAATTATATCAATTCATGCTTAGGTGCATTTCATGTTTAAGCCACCATGCATTAATCACTACAATAACTTGCATCTGCACTTACTAAATCATACTCAAGTACGCACACCTCATACATACCTTTATACGGATTTTAATTTCATAGAATTAAAAGCAAGCTATAATACAATTGTTCTAATGGAAAAATCTTATTTTTGATCTTGTCACGTCTTCTTTTATTTTGAGGTTAATACTTGAACATCTTATATCCTAAGTTACGAAATCATAACTAATAAATAAGGACTACTTTTCAGATGTAACATTCGCAAGGACATTAACAAACATAGTGTATCCCTAGATTTTAAGTATTACAACTCCTTCCGAAGTTCCCTTTTTAGTTAAACAACGATACATTACTGTGCTTGCTACTTTTAATCCAACAACCTGTGACCAAACTAGCCTATTACTCAATATTAAGTTACTTTTAACTTAGTACAACATTCGAATTAATATTCTAAGTACTGACTCCAATGATATATCCCTTTTTATATCATATGCCTAGTCAAATCTAAAACCTTTAATTTCTGTAATTAAGCAATTCTAAAATATTATTAAACACTAATTAATAACATAGACATAAGTTTACTCATTGTCACAGAAACATATATAATGCACTTTATGCACCATGTCTTCAATACAGTCATACCTAACAAGTTAAGCTCCCATTCCATCCTTTCCTATTTGGTCCAAAGACCCTCTTAGTTTGTAAAGGTTAAAATCCATTAATCTAGGTCCACATAAAATCAACCCAATCATGATTCATCATTACATGAAGTTATTTAAACACATCCATAACTTAAAATTAAACTCCCCATTATCTACCATCCAACCATAAAAAACAGCCTTTTCAACACAAACCTGTTTGTTCTTGAAATCAAGCCATTAATTGATAGCACTCAAAAGCTAAGTCAATACTCAATTTAAAACAAACCAAACTCAAATTCACGAGAAATGAAAGCAAACAACCATAACATCACTAATAAAAAAAAATGACAGTAACCTCAGCCATATATAAAAACAAGCCAACCTTAATAACAATAACTGCTTACACCAAATTCAAAATCTCTAATTTCAAATTAACACCAATACAGTGCCCCTATTATTACTCCCTGTCTTTGCTTTTATTAACTTCACAGCCACCCGCACTATTAATCCAATTCCAAATTTTATTGTCATATGACAACTCAATTGTTCCCAATTTTTGTTCTAGGTTTATATCAAATTTTCCCAATTTCCCAAATTTTCTAAGGATTCTGCCGAATCTTTTTCTTCCTTAATCAAATCGATTTCTTCCAAATTCGCACTTAATACTGAATTTAATTAACTTTAGCATGTTTCTAATCATTTAACCCATTCAATTTTTTCCAATTTCTTTAAATAAATCAAAAATCATCAAACAAGAAAACCCAAGGAATTCACTGTCATAATGTACTTACCTATTGTATTAAAGCTTCAAATTGTTGAACTCTCTTTTCTTCTACTTCTTCTCTGACTTTCTTCCTCTCGGTTTCTATCTCTCTCTCTTCACTTCTCCATTTTTAAAATTTCTTCTGATTTCATACTAATTATCAAATTTAAATTACATATAACACATTTTAATCTTATTATCTTGCTCAATTTTGAAATCTAAGCAAAACCCAAATGACCCAATTAATCATTCTCAAGGGATTCATGGCAATAGTGTACTTACCTATGCGTGAACTGTGTGTAATTTTAATTGTGTGCGTGTGTTACTGTCATGTGTGTGTGTCACGTGTGAGAGAGTGTAGAAATATCTAGGTTTTTCTACTCTTGTGTGGCAATTTTCATTTTAATCCCTTTAGTTTAGTTATTAATATCTTCTATTTAATTTCTTGAAAAAGTCCCCATTATACACTAAAATTTATCTCGCGTTTGGACGCGACCCCACACGCAAAAAATCAATCCATGCCAATATTCTAAAATAATCCGGGATGTTACACATACTTTCCCGATAGCTGCCAGCTTTTAAGAGTACTATTACCGTATTCTGTGTGACCATCATCTCCATATGACTGAAGTGATACTCTCATCTTGACATTGTTAGTTTGTCCAAGACATCTCAAGGTCTCATAAACATGATTATAGTGTGTGAATAATCAAGTGAGTTGCGGAAAACTTACATTGATCGGATGAGAGATTTTAAAAAATCTTTGTATGTTGGAAGCTCCAAGCTTTATGTTGGGTGTTTCCAACCCAAGGGTGAGTTTCTCTATCACCTCACAAGACTCTTTAAGTGCTAGCTTGGATGAAATTTTGCAACAAAATTTCAAGAACAAGAATTGGTATGTTCGGCAAAAGAGAGAGAGAGGAGGAGTGAATAGTATTTTTGTGTTTTCAAAAACCATAATACCAAAGTTGTGAAAAGTGTGTGTGTTTTGACTTCCAAAGTGTAATTAATATTGCCAACCACTTCCATAATCTTTTGACAAGTTGATGTAAGTTAAAGTGGGTCCCACCACTTTGAATTCAAAATTCAAGTTGGCTTACACAACACACTTTGGGCCTGGATACGTTTAATCCGATTAAACGAATTTTCGGTTGCGATGCAATTAAATCCAATTTAATTAAATAATAATGCATAGCAAAAATATTACGAAAGTCGCTTACGAATTAATTCCAAATTAATTCGTTCGCCCGAATTAAAATCCAATTTTAATTCCGCATTGAAATCTGATTTCAATTAATATATCCAATATATTATTTAATCGATTAATTCCAAATTAATCGTGTTCTCTCTTCTAAAAGAATTTTATCCCAGATAAATTCTTGCCGTAATTAATCCCAGATTAATTTTTTCTCTCTAAATTATCCCAAATTAATTTTGTTCAAGTCAAATGTCATCGGTGAATCTTTGGGAAGCGACCCAAGAGATCATTGGATATGTTGGCAGTAAATACGGTCATCGGACTATCCGAACATGTGTGTACCCCGTACCACGTTCTTACCGATTTACAAGACATGATTGGCTTCTAGCAAAGCACTGTGCCTACCCAATTCTCCAGAAATATTCAACGAGGAATATATAATCTGTATCAGGCATAGTATTGTTGGGGTTGGTGCTCAAAGCGCCAATCCGGACCGTATTTATGTCTAATTCATGAATATGAACAATTTGTTTTCCATAATATTACTCATTTATGGTTGCACCTCTAGTTTTTATATACGTATTCGATCTGATTACGATTGGATTGAAACTAAATGTGGTTTATTGATATGTATATATTAGACATAGGCCCGATAATATTTAATGCAGTACACAGTTACAAAGGTAGTTTGTAATTGACATTGGGAAGTGTCACTGCTAAATATATATTATCAAACATAGTTCCTGGTCAAGATTTACTAACACGGGTCGGTTAGTCAAATCCATTGAGACCAGTACATGTCGTATATCGAGACTTGGTCCGATGGTTTATCCCAATGAACCATGAGTCTAAGGAGACTCGTATAGACGTGTATGTATTTATAGTGGATAAACACTAAACGACTCACCGAAGATTCTTAATGGATAGTACACCAACGTCAATAAGAATCTTCTCGGGTTGAGTAGCATAGTGGTCCTTCGACTTAAGATACCACTGTGGATGTATGAGACATCCTCCACACTTAGATGGAAATCACGTCACCGATCTATTTAGATCAGACCTCCGCATGTTCGTTGGGTGTGGACCGATCCTTAGGATATCCTGTGTGTGTCAAGATATGATCCGTCAGTTCTGTGTACAAAGCATAGGTAGTCCATATGTGATTAGCAATCAGTTCAATCTATGGCCATAGTATACTTCGGAAGTGAGTTCCGAATGTTATTTATAGATTTCTAATAGAATCGTCGACGGGATAATACCTATAGAGATTTGACGTTTACATCTATATCTTTGGGATTATCCGGATATCTGTGACGAAGAGATTATACGTATGTAATGACCCTGACCTGTATGATTCAGCTAGTTTATCTGTGGTCGTCATAATTTATGGGTGGGTAAATTATGGACACAAAATTAGATTTTGTGACGGATATACCTGAATCTAGAGAGTCTCACTAATGAAATATACTCGTAGAGCACTATGGCGACTTTTATAAATAATGGTGATTATTTATAAATCGTTTAAACGTTAAACTAAAAATACATGCAAGTGAGCCGAACCGCCATTTCCTAATTAATGTGTTTTTGTATTTAATATATGATATTATTAAATACGCATTAATAAATTGTCAAATAAAGGTATTTGACATATATCATTTATATATGTATTTGAGATATTTAAAGTAAATATAATACATATATTTGAGATATTTGTATTTGTTTAATTAATTAACTATTTAATTGTTAAATAATTAATATAATTAAATATCTTACCAAATGATATTTATAGGAAATGATTAACAAGTGTTTTTTGTTGAATTTTTCATTAAAAGAAAAGGTTATCAAATGGTTTTGATAACTTAGATATTTATTTTTTAATTTGTTAAAAATTGAAATATCTATTTTCTTTTTAATGGTATTTTCGGCCACACCCTTTAATATATAAAGTGTTATATTTTTTCATAAGTTTAACCTAGTTCTAAGCTCCAAAATAAAACATAAGAAGTTAGAGAGAAAAAGTGAAGAACCTTGAAGAACAACCAAAGAAAGCAAATGATTAAGTAAGTTTTTCCAACTTTCGATTAGAGGCAAATTTGTTCCTTTTGTTCTAGGCTATAACATAGCTTGTTCTTAAGTTTTTCTACTCTTTCTTGTTTATGTTTTTGAGTGTTGGAAGTTTTGAACATGGGTGTTTGCATGTATGATAGTTAAGAAAGCTTATAAGTTGGTAATAAGCATTCTTTTGGTCATTTGATGATCCAGTTGCCATTCTAGAGTTGTTGAGCCACTCCTTGGTGACCTAGAATTATTCTAGAGTTATTTCAAAGTGGTGAGACTTGATTGGTGTGGTAGAAACTTGGTTGAAGTGTTGGATTTAATTAATTTGGTCTAATTTGTCCAATTTGATGAAATTGAGAAATTAGGGTTTACAACCATCTCCAAATTTGTGGATTTTCATATATGTAGTGTATTATGATGTTTATATGATGCATATAAATTTTTGGGATGATTGGATTTGATCTTGATGTGTTTTGAACATTAAAAGTGCAAAATGCACAATTTTGCCCAATAAGGGTCTCACGACAATTACATAAATTTTTGGGGTTTATGTTGTAAATATGATTTTGTTGTATTCTCTTGTATTGTACATGTTGGAAATCATTTTAGAACTAATTTGGAATCACCTAAAATTATATTTGACAATTTGGGGACTAAAATGAACAAAATGCAAATTATGGGGACCTTTCGGCAATTTGTAAGAAATTGTGGATTTGTGTTTCAATTTTATTTTGACATGTTGGAAATCATTTTAGTAATGATTTAGAATCATCCAAAATTGTATTTGACAGTTTTAGGACTAAAATGATTAATTTGTAAAGTTTTGTGCCAATTCGGTAATTACCAAGAAATTTGGTTTCTTGTGTAATTTTTCAAAATTTGATAATTGGGTAATTAAATAAATAAGTTTATTTAATTTATCTAAGAAAAATTTTGAAATCGAAAATTTTGATTTTCCGCGTTTCCGCTGCATTACCGGTATTCCCCCATAAAACCTCATCAAAATGGTATCAGAGATTCAGAGAGAGTCTGATTCTTGGCCCCTTGATATGATTGGCCCTTTAAATCTAATTTTTATTATTGTCTTTGCTTAATACATGCATGATTTAATTTAATTTGATTAAATTTAAAGTGTATGACACTTTATGGAATATCCCCGCTTAATAAGGTTTTAAAGTAACTAATATTTGGAATATTTGCTTCTTGGTCCGTCTTGTCAATACGGTTTATGAATATTTTTCCGTGACTACATCCGAGACCGTGCCTCTGCTGTGAGGGTGTATCCGATAGAGATTTATTTATGCCGGATGTATATCAGATACTAGATAAAATCAAGCAAAAACGGAATCCTGAACGTGCCCTAGCTGTCAGGGTTACACAAGTAGCTTGAGTTTATCATTGGCAAGTTTAACATTGGTACACCTCCTTGTGAACGTGCCCTAGCTGTCACAACGAGAAACGACCAGGACCGTAACTCAGGTATCACTATTGAGTGATTGACAAATGAGTTATCTACCTGATGAATATACGTAGGCGAGACCGTGCATCTGCTGTGAGTCGAAATATATTCATGGGGTCCACTTCCCATTATGGAATTCGATTTAATTATTGAATTCTCTTTTTTTTTTTCCTTTGGGGATAACGACATTACGTAAAATAGTGGGAGACACTGCTAAGTTTAAAATATTCCATAACTTAGGCAGTGTGTATTATTATGGAAATTGTCGCTTGTTCGTTTCCTTATTCTATTGTTTATATAGAATTGAACTTTTATTCACTGCACAAATATTTTGATATGTTATCTAACTTGACTTTTGGTTACAGATATTCTAGAATAGGTTCTAGATACTATTAGACTATGATATTTTTAGATTGGTCTAAACCATCAGGAACTGTTGTTCCGTTTTTCTTGAAAAATCAAGATTGTTAATGACTTAGTTTCTAAGTCATGACAGATAATCTAGATAGATATCCCTTTTAGGATATTATTCAGTAGAGAGAATAGTTTCTTGTGCAGTAAAAATTGACACGAATAAGTTCATGTCACGAGATTCTTGACTGGCATTAAGAAAGCCCATTAGGTATTTGTTTATCTAGTAATGACGTTTCTTAGCTTTATTGACATTTAGAGGCAATATGTCAACACAATTTGTTAATCAGTTATTTGCAATTGTTGTGAATAGTTGAATGCAAATAGTAAAGCTAAAGAAATGAGATGCGTATAGTTGTGTATAGAAAATATCGATTTTCACAATACTACAACTATAGGTATTGGATATCAGATCTCCCGTCTAGTTATTTAAAACATTAATTAATTATTATTTTGATATATGATATCAGAACTTGCGACTATTGGATAGTTACTTGTTCTTTATAAATAATTGTTATATATTTTAAATGTAACTAGTAGTGTCATTGACGTAGAGATAAACATTAAGAAAAATTATTCGGTAAAGTAAATAATTTAGAACGGTGCTTTATGAGATTTTATCACTTAAGCATTGGATGCTTATTCCGTATGGTAAATGATGATTTGATACGAGATCACACCACATATCCTTATCCATTTAATGAATATTGTATTCGGGAAGGTGATTAAAATCTCGTTTAACCAATGACTTGTCATTGGACCACCTGATTTATTAAACTGATACATTAGATGTATGTAGTTTAATAATTGTATTTGCTTAAGGTAGTTTTCTTTACTTCGTAACTTAGTTTATGAATTGTCATAACTTAGTTACGTGTTTCTGAAGGAACACATATTGAACGTCTTGAAGGTATCAAGAACTTTCAATCTGTTCTGATGAAACGTAGATTGAACATTTTTGACTTGTTCAAATATATTCAATCTGAAGTTTTTTGAGAACTCTATCCTTATATTCATTACATGTCTTTGAACTGTTCAAAGATCTTTGATACGATCAAACATATGAATATAAAGCAATTAGTTCTAAGGTTATTCAGTGAATATGATTCTTATTCAATATGATTCTTCCACGATTCCATCTTGATGGAATTGAGTAGTGGGAGCAGTCGAATCTTATATGATTTGATTCGTTTGATATTGAATGTTACCGAATTAGTTTCAATACTCTTGGGGATATGCTTCAGTAACACTAGTTCATCTTGTTAATTTAGGTTCCATTAATTTCTACAGTTACATATATGATATGTATAGGTAGAAAATCTGAATCTTGAAAAGTTTGAGATTTGAATCTTTCTTTTATATAATAGTTATATAATGGAAATTACTTACACCTCGGAGGTATAAGTAAAAGTTTATCGTTTATTTTGTTAATAGAATATTGTATTCTATTTGATAGAATATCTTTCTTACGATCCTAAGTAATAAAATCGTTTTATTACTTGGTTTGTAACATCGGATGTTAACAATTGTAGAAAAGACTTGACTTATTAAAGTCAAATGTGAGAATGATAAATTATAAATGGAACTACGTAATTAATAAGATGAAACAACCCTTATACATCTTCTATATAAGTCTAATAGGATATCGGAATCATTTACGAGTATTTGATACTTAATGGTTCAGTTGTGTTCTTACCGAAGAAAATTATCCTATAACATATAATGGAAGTGATATTTGATATCGATTCTGGAAGCTCACTATTAAACAATAGATCTAAGATTGTTCGTAGCTTACTACGATCAAGTTTTGAAATTGATTAAGCTTTAATTATGAATTAGTTCATGATATGTGCTAATTATTTATGCAGCAAAATCAGTGTGAGCTTATTAAAGGTTTGACCTTTATAGTATGGCAATGAGAAAAGTTATACTCAGTAATCTATTGTAGATTCTGAGAAAACTTGTCTCTAGTCATGCTAATTGAACAATTAAAGATATATTGGTTAATGTTGATATTAAACTGTACATTTTAGCTAAAGAATGCAAAGTGGCATTTTTTGAATGGCTTGTTCGGATAACAGATCAGTTGTGATTTCTTTGTTTGAAGAGTTCATTCTATAATTGCCCTAGAGTTTGTGTTCTGCTGAGATCGCAGTTTAGTGTGCTAGCTGATAGAGCCTATTGTAGACTCGTATAAGTCTTCCGGAAATCCGTGTTCTCTATTTTTGATATCAGTCAGATTGTATGATCTTGTCAAAGTATAGAGAATACATATGTGATTGAAGGGTTAGTGGGAGCGTACAAATTACTTTCTAGTGTTATATATCCTAACGATATTATCATTATTATGGTAATGATGAGATGTTTGTAAGGTAAAAGGTTTACCTAAGTCTTCTTTACTCCGTGATAGAAGTGGGAGTAGTCTCTATTATATTCGATATAAAGTTTTATATATGATATAAAACTTGGAGACTTGTGAGTACTCATATTAGTCGTACATCAGATATGATCTAATAAAGGACATAACTAGGCTATCTGTATGACAGTTAGTATAACTGTTGGACAGTTAATGTGTGTCTTATATAAAGTATTCATCTCTCGTAAATGATGATTCCTTTTTCGAAAGAGATATTGATTTGATGATGATATAATGAATACTTTATTATGTGCGATTAAAGATATCGATTTAATCGTAATTGTTACGAGTTATTTTGATATCATATAGACCATAGGATGGATCTTGAAACACATTCTTTGTGATCTTTGAGATATTAAGAACGAGTTTCTAATTCATGAAGAATACAGTCTGCAACCATTAGGGTCATATTAGTTTTGAGACTAATTATGACGTTAGACAACCTACGTCATAAAGAGTCAGAAAAGGTGCAGTGAGAGTGTCACTGAGGATTCTACTTTTTCAGTGGAATTAGATGTAACTTATTAAGTATTGACTTATGAAGTTGCATAGTGACCTTATAAATTAGAAGTTTTGTATTACTGTTGTGCTTGCGGTTGTCTTCATAATACCAAAGTTGTGAAAAGTGTGTGTGTTTTGACTTTTAAAGTGTAATTAATATTGCCAACCACTTCCATCATCTTTTGACAAGTTGATGTAAATTAAAGTGGGTCCCACCACTTTGAATTCAAAATTCAAGTTGGCTTACACAACACACTTTGGGCCCGGATACGTTTAACCTGATTAAACGAATTTTCGAAAGTCGCTTACGAATTAATTCCAAATTAATTCGTTCGCCCGAATTTAAATCCAATTTAATTCCGCATTGAAATCTGATTTCAATTAATATATCCGATATATTATTTAATCGATTAATTCCAAATTAATAGTGTTCTCTCTTCTAAAAGAATTTTATCCCAGATAAATTCTTGCGGTAATTAATCCCAGATTAATTTTCTCTCTCTTAATTATCCCAAATTAATTCTGTTCGAGTCAAATGTCATCGGTGAATCTTTGGGAAGCGACCCAAGAGATCCATGGATATGTTGGCAGTAAATACGGTCATCGGAATATCCGAACATGTGCGTACCCCGTACCACGTTCTTACGGATTTACAAGACATGGTTGGCTTCTATCAAAGCACTGTGCCTACCCAATTCTCCAGAAATATTCAACGAGGAATATATAATCTGTATCAGGCATAGTATTGTTGGGGTTGGTGCTCAGAGCGCCAATCCGGACCGTATTTATGTATGATTCATGAATATGAACAATCATTTTTTTCATAATATTACTCATTTATGGTTGCACCTCTTGTTTTTATATACGTATTCGATCTGATTACGATTGGATTGAAACTAAATATGGTTTAGTGATATGTATATATTAGACAAAGGCCCGATAATATATAATGCAGTACACAATTACAAAGGTAGTTTGTAATTGACATTAGAATGTGTCACTGCTAAATATATATTATCAAATATAGTTCCTGGTCAAGATTTACTAACACAGGTCGGTTAGTCAAATTTGTTGAGACCAGTACATGTCGTATATCGAGATTTAGTCATATGGTTTATCCCAATGAACCATTAGTCTGGGGAGACTCGTATAGACGTGTAGGTGTTATAGTGGATAAACACTGAACGAATCACTGAAGATTCTTAATGGATAGTACACCAACGTCAATAAGAATCTTCTCGGGTGGAGTAGCATAGTTGTCCTTCGACTTGAGATACCACTGTGGATGTATGAGACATCCTCCACACTTAGATGGCAGTCACGTCACCGATCTATTTAGATCAGACCTCCACCTGTTCGTTGGGTGTGGACCGATCCTCAGGATATCCTGTGTGTGTCAAGATATGATCTGTCAGTTCTGTGTACAAAGCATAGGTAGTCCATATGTGATTAGCAATCAGTTCAATCTATGACCATATTATACTTCGGAAGTGAGTTCCGAATGTTATTTATAGATTGCTAATAGAATCGTCGACGGGATAATACCTATAGAGATTTGACGTTTACATCTATATCTTTGGGATTATCCGGATATCTGTGACGAAGAGATTATACGTATGTAATGACCCTGACCTGTATGATTCAGCTAGTTTATCTGTGGTCGTCATAATTTATGGGTGGGTAAATTATGGACACAAAATTAGATTTTGTGACGGATATACCTGAATCTAGAGAGTCTCACTAATGAAATATACTCGTAGAGTACTATGGCGACTTTTATAAATAATGGTGATTATTTATAAATCGTTTAAACGTTAAACAAAAAATACATGCAAGTGGGCCGAACCGCCATTTCCTAATTAATGTGTTTATGTATTTAATATATGATATTATTAAATACGCATTAATAAATTGTCAAATAAAAGTATTTGACATATATCATTTATATATGTATTTGAGATATTTAAAGTAAATATAATACATATATTGAGATATTTGTATTTGTTTAATTAATTAACTATTTAATTGTTAAATAATTAATATAATTAAATATCTTACCAAATGATATTTATAGGAAATGATTAACAAGTGTTTTTTGTTGAATTTTTCATTAAAAGAAAAGGTTATCAAAATGGTTTTGAAAACTTATATATTTATCAAATATAGTTCCTGGTTAAGATTTACTAACACGGGTCGGTTAGTCAAATCCGTTGAGACCAGTACATGTCGTATATCGAGATTTAGTCCGATGGTTTATCCCAAATGAACCATGAGTCTAGGGAGACTCGTATAGACGTGTAGGTGTTTATAGTGGATAAACATTGAACGACTCACCGAATATTCTTAATAGATGGTACACCAACGTCAATAATAATCTTCTCGGGTTGAGTAGCATAATGGTCCTTCGACTTGAGATAACACTGTGGATGTATGAGACATCCTCCCCACTTAGATGACAGTCACGTCACCGATCTATTTAGATCAGACATCCGCCTGTTCTTTGAGTGTGGACCGATCCTCAGGATATCCTGTGTGTGTCAAGATAGGATCCGTCAGTTCTGGGTACAGAGCATAAGTAGTCAATATGTGATTAACAATCAGTTAAATCTATGGCCATAGCATACTTCGGAATTCAGTTCCTAATGTTATTTATAGATTTTTAATAGAATCGTCGACGAGATAATACCTATAGAGATTTGACGTTTACATCTATATCTCTCTGGGATTATCCGAATATCTGTGACGAAGGGATTATACGTATGTAATGACCTCGACCTGTATGGTTCAACTAGTTTATCTGTGGTCGTCATAATTTATGGGTGGGTAAATTATGGACACAAAATTAGATTTTGTGATGGATATACCTGAATCTAGAGAGTCTCATTAATGAAATATACTCGTAGAGCACTAGGGCGACTTTTATAAATAATGGTGATTATTTATAAATCGTTTAAACGTTAAACGAAAAATCATGCAAATGGGCCGAACCACCATTTCCTATTAATGTGTTTTTGTATTTAATATAATATTATTAACACACATTAATAAATTGTCAAAAAAAGATATTTGACATATATAATTTATATATGTATTTGAGATATTTAAAGTAAATATAATACATATATTTGAGATATTTGTATTTATTTAATTAATTAACTATTTAATTGTTAAATAATTAATATAATTAAAATATAAATATCTTAGCAAATGATATTTATGGGAAATGATTAACAAGTTTTTTGTTGTTGAATTTTTCATTAAAATAAAAGGTTATCAAAATGGTTTTGATAACTTAGATATATTTTTTTTTAATTTGTTAAAAATTGAAATATCTCTTTTCTTTTTTAATGGTATTTTCGGCCACACCCTTTAATATATAAAATGTTATATTTTTTCATAAGTTTAACCTAGTTCTAAGCTCCAAAATAAAACATAAGAACTTAGAGAGAAAAAGTGAAGAACATTGAAGAACAACCAAAGAAAGCAAATGATTAAGTATGTTATTCCAAATTTCTATTAAAGGGAAATTTGTTCCTCTTTTCCTAGGCTATAACATAGCTTGTTCTTAAGTTTTTCTACTCTTTCTTGTTTATGTTTTTGAGTGTTGGAAGTTTTGAACATGGGTGTTTGCATGTATGATAGTTAAAGAAAGCTTATAAGTTGTTATTAAGCATTCTTTTGGTCATTTGATGATCTAGTTGACATTCTAGAGTTGTTGAGCCACTCCTTGTGACCTAGAATTGTTCTAGAGTTATTTCAAAGTGGTGAGACTTGATTGGTGTGGTAGAAACTTGGTTGAAGTGTTGGATTTAATTAATTTGGTCTAATTTGTTCAATTTAATGAAATTGAGAAATTAAGTTTTACAACCATCTCCAAATTTGAGGCTTTTCATATATGTAGTGTATTATGATCTGTATATGATGCATATAAATTTTTGGGATGATTGAATTTGATCTTGACGTGTTTTGAACATTAAAAGTGCAAAATGCACAATTTTGCCCAATAAGGGCCTCACACGATAATTACACAAATTTTTGGGATTTATGTTGTAAATCTGATTTTGTTGTATTCTCATGTATTGTACATGTTGGAAATCATTTTAGAACTGATTTAGATACAATTTTAGGACTAAAATGAAGAAAATGCAAACTTTGGGGACCTTTTGGCAATTTGTAAGAAATTGTGGATTTGTGTTGCAATTTTATTTTGACATGTTGGAAATCATTTTAGTAATGATTTAGAATCATCCAAAATTATATTTGATAATTTTAGGACTAAAATGATTAATTTGTAAAGTTTTGGATCAATTCGATAATTACCAAGAAATTTTGTTTCTTGTGTAATTTTTCAGAATTTGATAATTAGGTAATTAAATAAATAAGTTTATTTAATTGATCCAAGAAAAATTTTGAAATCGGAAAACTTTGATTTTCCGCGTTTCCGCTGCGCTACCGGTATTCCCCCATAAAACCCCATCAAGTATACTATGTATTGCGTATTACGATCCAGTATCGGATGTCACATGTTAGGCCTTACGAAGCATATATCAGATCATCAGCAACTAGTCTCTGTAATCGGATAATCATGACCTAGTCATACTATCCTGAAAGCTGCAGCATTTAAGAGTACTAGTTCTGTATCCCTGCGTGATCATTATCTACATATGACTGAAGTGATACTTCTATCTTGACATCACACCCAATACACTACGAATCTCAGTAAACCCAGAAGAGGCGTACACAGAACCTGTTAAAGCTCCGGACGACCAAAACCAAAGCGTACGATTGTCGCAAGTATTAGCGATGCAAGTCTCAGGTTAAGACCACATACACCTACCCTGATTCGGATTCCCATAGACACATAGTCATACTACCAATGGGATTCCGAGGGGTCTATCCAGAGTGAAGATGTTCCTGGTCCAACGGCTAACAGAACCTCTTATCACACTTGCATAAGTATCCAATACTTAAATACATGAGAATTATCCCTTTAAACTTCCATAACGCGCACAAGTGTAATACTAGTCTATTCCGCATTATCGATGTTCAGTCTCGATAATACAACGACTAGGGATATTTAATAATTAAACCTTTCGTGGATTAATATTGTCTCATATCTTATTAATCCGAATTAATCATAAGGACTTTTATCATTTATATATATCCAAGTAATCCAATTACAAAATGATAAAATAGCAATTTCCTTTGTCACATAGTTAATTTGTACAAAAACACAATGTCTTTTACAAATAGTGATGCTATGGGTGGGTATAAGTGTCCAACAATCTCCCACTTGGCTCATAGCCAATCACTCAAGTATCTAACACTTGAACTATGTACATGTTGCTCAAACTTTTGCTGAGAAATAACTTTCATCAGCGGATCTGCAATGATGTCATCTGAAGCGAACTTTCCGATATTCACATCACCACGATGTATGATCTCACGAATCAGATGGAAACGTCAAAGTAAATGCTTGGATCGTTGATGAGACCGCGATTCCTTAGCCTGCACTATAGCCCCGTTATTGTCACAATACAAAGGTACGGGCTCAGCTGCTAACGGAACTAGTCCTAATCCAATTAGGAATTTACGGATCCAAACTGCTCAGTTGTTCAAACAAAATATGTACCCAGATTGCAACTTAGAGTCATCTTTATCGGTTTGGAAACTTGCATCGGTGAACCCATTCACCTCAAGTTCTCCATCTCGATAAATTAAGAAAGCATCCTTAGTTCGTCAAAGATACTTAAGGATGTTCTTTAACAGTAATCCAGTGACCATCACCTGGATTGGCCTGATAGCGACTACACATGCTCAAAATATACGAGACATCAGGTCGCGTACATATCATGACATACATGATCGATCCAACAGCAGAAGCGAACGGGATCCGATTCATGGTATCTCTCTCATCTTGTGTTTTAGGACACATGTCCTTAGATAGAGAGAGACGCCATGTGACACTGGAAACGGAAACAGCCCCTCTTAGACTGATCCATGTTGAATCTCTTTAACACTTTGTCAATGTACGAGCTCTAGGAGAGTCCAAACAACTTTCTAGATCTATCCCGGTGGTGTGTTGGATAATTATGACCCATAACATCACTATTTGTAAAAGACATTGTAGTTTTTATACAAATTAACTATGTGACAAAGGAAATTGCTATTTTATCATTTTGTAATTAGATTACTTTGATATATAAATGAAAAAGTCCTTATGATTAGTTCCGGATTAATAAGATATGAGACAATATTAATCCACAAATGGTTTAATCATTAAATATCCCTAGTCGTAGTATTATCGAGACTGGACATCGATAATGCGAAATATACTAGTATTAAACTTGTGCGCGTTATGGAAGCTTAACGATATAGTTCTCATATATTTAATTATATGATACTTATCCAAGTGTGATATGAGGTTTGTTAGCCTTTGGATCAGGAACAGCTTCGCTCTGGATAGACCCCTCGGAATCCCATTGGTAGTGTGTGACTATGTGTCTTTGGGAATCCGCATCAGGGTAGGTGTATGTGGTCTTAACCTGAGACTTGCATCGCTAATACTTACGACAATCAGTATGCTTTGGTTTTGGTCGTCCGTGGCTTTAACAGGTTCTGTGTACGCCTCTTCTGGGTTTACTGAGAATCGTAGTGTATTGGGTGTGATGTCAAGATGGAATATCACTTCAGTCATATGGAGATGATGATCACGCATGGATATATAACTAGTACTCTAATATGCTGCAGCTATCGGGATATTATGACTAGGTCATGATTATCCGATTATAGAGACTAGTTGCTAGTGATCCGATATATGCTTCGTACGAGGCATACACAATTCCAGCACCGGGCCTAGCATGTGACATCTGATACTGGATCGTAATATGCAATACATAGTATATTATGCCTGATATAGATTATATATTCTTCATTGAATATTTTTGGAGAATTGGGTAGGCACGGTGCTTTGCTAGAAGCCAACCATGTCTTGAAAATCGGTAAGAACGTGGTACATGGTACACATGTGTCGGATAGTCCGACAACTGTAATTACTGCCAACATATCCAAGGATATCTTGGGTCGCTTCCCAAATATTCACCAATGACATTTGACTCGAACAGAATTAATCTAGGATTAATTATAAGAGAGAGAAAATTAATCTGGGATTAATTACGGCAAGAATTTATCTGGGATAAAATTCGAATAGAAGAGAGAACGCGATTAATTTGGAATTATCGATTAAATAATATATTGATATATTAATTGAAATCAGATTTCAATGCGAAATTAAAATTGGATTTTAATTCGGGCGAACGAATTAATTTGGAATTAATTCGCAAGCGACTTTCGTAATAATTTTGCTAGGCACTATTATTTTATTAAATTGGATTTAATTAAGTCGCAACGGAATAATTCGTTTAATCGGATTAAACGAATCCAATCCCAAGTGTGTTGTGTTACCCAATTAAATTTTGAATTTAAAGTGTGACCCATTTCACTTACATCACTAGTCACTTTTTGGTGATGGAAGTCAAATCACTTTTTGGTGATGGAAGTGGTTGAGAGCATTAAATGAATTTTTTCTCTCAACACACTTGTTTTTGGTTTTTAGAACCATATACACAACTTTGTAAGTTGACTTTGGTATTAGGTTTTTTAAATCAAAAATATCAAAAACACAACTCTCTCTTCTCTCATTTGCTTGGCCGTGAACTTCATTCTCTTCTCCATTGATTTTTGCTTCAAAATTTCAAGCTTTGCTAGCACATTTGGAGTTAAAAAAGGTGATAGGGAAACTCACCATTGGGTTGGATTCACTCAAAGAAGGCTTAGAGCTTCCAACAAACATACAAAATATTTGAAATCCACATCCGATCAATGTAAGTTTTTCCGCAACTCTCTTGATCATTCACACACTAAATCATGTATTAGAGACATTGGGCATGTCTAGGACTAACTAATAATGGTATCAGAGCCTTTTCTAAGCATGATTGTATTTAGGGTTTATATACTTGATTGGGGATTTTATGCTTTGAGCTTTCAAATGCCTAAATTGGTTGTTTGGTTATGGTTATAAGATGATAACTTGGAGTTATGCATGATTGATTTTGTGTAAAATTAATTTGATTAATTTTCCCCAAATTTATTACCTTGGCCGAATCTACCATAATATATGCTCATGGTGATTTTTTGAAAATTAGACAATTGGATGTGTTGTTGGCATGAAATGTATGTTAGATGTTGATTTAATTGGATTGAAATCAAATTGCTTGATAATTTCTTGTCAATGCCGTGAGCCTAAGCATGTTGAAATGAATTGTTTTGCTTCAATTTGTGTTGGACATGAATTGAAATGTAAAGTATGATTAGTTAAATTATTTGGATTATTAATTAAGTAGTATTTACAAATATTAGATTATGATTAATTGTACTAATTACACCTTTATTAAAATTAATATGATATTTGGAATATTATGTTAATAAATATTAGTCTTTAAATTGGATTGGGCTAAATTTGTTGTAATTGGGCTTAATGGGCTTGGTTGGGCCAAACATGGTTTTTGACACATTGGATTGGATCCAATTGGGCCTAAAATCATTTTCATAAGTCAAAATATAACTTTTGGCCTTTAATAATTTAATTGGGCCTAAATTGATTTTTTGGCAAATGGTGATTCCTTATTAGGCATTGGCATCTTGGATTGGATCCATATTGGCCAAAGCCCATGCCTTAAGAATTAATTGAAAGCCCATGGATTTTAATTAAAATAATATTAGATACTAATTGGGCCTTTGAGACCCATTTAGATTAGTTTTAGAATCTAAGTCTAAAAGGCACTAAAATAAGTGTAATTATTTAATTTGGAATTAAATACGAATTAGTATTGGATACAAATTAAATTGGATTTAAATTATAGTTCGATATAATTCAAGAATACGTACTTTGAGTATTTATTCTTAAATGAGTTGGACTCGGACAAATCAAATCGTTGTATGAACATTGGATGGTCATTAATTCAAAGATTAATTAATTGGATTAGATTGATTGAATAACATGCTTTGTGTGAATACTTGGATGTATTTGTATGAATAATGTATATCAGATGGATATTAGAAGGGTAGGGCAATTTTGGAAATTATTGTAATAAATTTAGAATTATTTAAATTGGACCTGCGTGTCCAGCCTATTATCTCTTTACTCTTTGTATTCTCTTCTCACCAATTCCCCTCAATGTAAATAAGGTTTCTTTAATATATTAAGTAATTGGGTAGAAGTATGAATAGTGCTAGCGGGAGAGAGGAAATGGAGAGATTTGTTCTAGGAACATTTATTATATATCCATCCGCATATCATTATAGTTTTATTCGCGCCTTAATATGCTTTTAGAATGCATGCTTAAGGGTGTATGATGAGACCTAATCAAAGATAATAAATTGGATGCCAATTTACGCGCGAAAAACCCTCACTTTAACATTAAGCGTTTTCCTTCCATTGAGTGGTTCTCTCTCATATCCAAGATTGGCTTTGATTTGTTGGCCAAAGACAAGATCATTGTCCATCGCGGATGTGTTTGAACCACGATGGCTTTGTTATATATCGCATGTCTTGGGTAGTTGTGACTTGTTTGCCAAAGTCTAGGTCACTTCTGTACATCGACGTGGATTACGAAGCTTTCCCACTGTCAATGGGTCGCGCTTAACTGGAATCATTAAGCTTGTTGAGCCAAAGCCAAGGCTAAGTTGATTCAGAGGAAAAAGGTTAGGAAATATATATTGGATATATATCTTGGACTTGGAGGTCCACTTACCGGATCTAGGAATTGGATAAGATCCAATTGATCTTAGAGATCTACCTAGTTAAATTTCATACATCTTGTTGGCCAAAGTCAAGGTTGTGTGGTTATTTAACGGGATCTTAGCCGAAAAATAGTGGGAGGCCAGTATTAAATTTGCACTTTCATTTAATACTTGCCAAATACGCGCTTTTAATTATTTTTGTCGTTATATATTTATATTAGTTGGACTAATATTTTATTGTTTTCTTTGAACATTGTTGACTGTACCATAACTTCATTTGTAGTTGATTATATAGTTGGACTATAGTAATCATTACATTTGAATGTACCCGATATCGTTGATTGAATTTGACTTAGATTTGTAATCAAATGGACTGGAAAGATTAGCGTCAGAGACATTGTCATGGGCGATAATGTCTTTAACGACTCCAATTTTCCAGACTGGAAAAATGAATCTCAGGATTGTCCTGGGATCCGAGAAGTTGCTCTATGTCATAGACAGACCTCTCGGGCCTGAGCCTGGACATGAACGGGTGTGTTGATCATGAGCTTTGGAAGACTCACAATGATGACAACTCAACTGCTCAGTCTGTCATGCTTTCCGCAATGACCCCTCAATTTCATCGTCAAAACAATGGATTAGATCCCTATAATATGATGTTGAAATTAAAGGACCTTCATAGATCTAACCTTAGATCTCAGAAGTATGAATTACAAAGAAGCTCTTTTGCTCTCGCATGTCAGAGGGTACATCTTTCGAGCACTATGTGTCGCAGATGATTGCTGACATCGAACAGCTAGGTCAGCTGGGCATAACCTTTGAGGCTGAGACTTCCATAGAATTGATCTTACAGTCTCTACCTAACTGCTGGGGCGGGTTCATCATGAACTACAATATGATGAACCAAGAGAAGACTCTTGAAGAGTTTGATGGCAATGCTGAAAGAGGCAGAGACAGAGCTTCTGAAGGGCAAGAAGCGCGATGCGTACTTCGCTTCGACATCTCAGAAGGCCAAGGCTTGCCGAAGCTTCTGGAGGTGTGAAGAAGAAGAAAAGAAAGGGCAATGACAAATCATCAAAGTCTTCTGGGAAGGCAAATGACAAATCCCAAGATATCTGCCTCCAGTGTGGCAAA
>SKCR01006399.1:0-24978 GCA_019454045.1 Zanthoxylum bungeanum
TATACCTAGTTTGACTAGGAATATATATCTGTATCTTTGTTAACCTAGCATGGGTACACTTTTTATTTAGAAACACTGGGTGTTATTTATATAAAAATGATGCAGAAATTTGCACTGCTGTTGCAAATAATGGCCTTTATATTTTGAATATAAATGTATCTCCTAAACATAAAATAACAAACAAAAGGCTCAAAAGGAGTAATCTAAAAGATGAAGCTTGCATGTGGCATTGTCGTCTAGGACACATCAACAAGACTCGCATATCCACACTTTCGAAGAGTGGGTACTTGGACGGATTTGATCTTAATTCATATGATGTCTGCGAATCTTGTCTTTTAGGCAAAATGCCTAAATCACCTTTTAGTAGTAAAGGTGAACGTGCCACAGAACTGTTAGCCCTCGTTCATAGTGACGTATGTGGGCCCATGTCTAGCCAGGCTAGAGGTGGATATCATTACTTCGTAACCTTTACGGATGATGCATCTCGTTATGGTTATGTGTATCTAATGAGACACAAGTCGGAAACTTTTGAGAAATTCAAAGAGTTTCGACACGAAGTAGAAAAACAAACAGGCAAGAGTATTAAAACATTGCGGTCGGACCGTGGTGGCGAATACTTAAGTTATGAGTTTCGAGATTACTTGAAAGAAAATGGTATTCTTTCACAGTGGACTCCTCCTGGAACACCGCAATTAAACGGTGTGTCTGAACGGAGAAACCGTACCTTGTTAGACATGGTAAGGTCGATGATGAGTCGCACTGAGCTACCTATATCCTTCTGGGGATACGCTTTAAACAGTGCAGTATTTATTTTGAATAAGGTTCCGTCAAAGTCTGTTGAACAGACTCCATTTGAGATATGGACAGGGAGAAAACCAGGTTTCTCTTTCCTGAAAATTTGGGGATGCTGGGCATATGTTAAACGTTTGGAAGGTACCAAACTTGAACCCAAATCAGATAAATGCCTTTTCGTGGGATATCCTAAGGAAACCAAAGGATATTACTTCTATCACCCACAAGAGAACAAAGTATTTGTTGCTCTACATGCATTTTTCCTTGAGAAGGAATTCCTAGATGCAGTGGTAAGTGGGAGGAAAGTGGAGCTTGATGAAAATCGTAGTGATACTGTTCCTGGCAATGAATCAACGACGGAACATGAACAGACCATCCAGGATGAGTCTGTACCACAATCTTCATATACACAAGGACCGCGTAGGTCGGAGAGAGTCAGGACTGTACCTGAGAGGTATGGGTACCTGATCTCGCCTCATGTGGATATTAATCTTATTGAGGATAATGAACCGTCTACGTATGAGGAAGCAATACAGGATATTGATTCCGCTTTATGGCAAGATGCCATGAAGTCCGAGATGGATTCCATGTATGACAACCAAGTTTGGACACTGGTTGATGCACCATAAGGCGTAAAGCCTATTGGATGCAGATGGATCTTCAAGAAGAAGACCGACATGGATGGCAACATACAAACGTACAAAGCTAGGCTTGTAGTAAAGGGGTATCGTCAACAATATGGTATTGATTATGACGAAACTTTCTCGCCCGTTTCCATGATTAAATCCATTCGGATAATGCTTGCAATAGCTGCATATTTCGATTACGAGATATGGAAGATGGACGTTAAAACCGCTTTCCTTAACGGAAACCTTTTGGAGGATGTTTATATGCAACAGCCTGACGGTTTTATCGTACCTAGACTTGCAAACAAGGTTTGTAAGTTAAATCGGTCCATTTATGGATTGAAGCAAGCATCACGATCATGGAATCAGCGTTTTGATGAAATCATAATAGAATATAATTTCGTGCAAAACGAAGATGACCCTTGTGTATACAAGAAGGTTAGTGGGAGAGCACTGACTTTTATTGTCCTTTATGTCGACGATGTATTGCTTATAGGCAATGACATTCCCATGCTAACGTCGGTGAAAGCTTGGCTTTCATTAAAATTCTCCATGAAAGATCTGGGAGAAGCAGCCTTTATTCTGGGAATAAAGATCTACCGGGATAGATCTAGAAAGCTGCTTGGACTCTCCCAGAGTACATATATTGACAAAGTGTTGAAGCGATTCAGCATGGATCAATCCAAGAAGGGATTGATGCCAATGTTACGTGGTATATCTCTATCTAAGAACATGTGTCCTAAGACACAAGAAGAGAGAGATAACATGAGTCGGATACCGTTCGCCTCGGCAGTCGGATCGATCATGTATGCCATGATATGTACACGACCTGATGTGTCATATGCTTTGAGCATGTGCAGTCGCTATCAGGCCGATCCAGGTGAAGGTCACTGGATGGCAGTTAAGAATATCCTTAAGTATCTTAGACGAACTAAGGATGCTTTCTTAATTTACGGAGAGGAGAACTTGTGGTATCTGGGTATGCCGATGCAAGTTTCCTAACCGACAAGGACGACTTCAAGTCGCAATCCGGGTACATTTTTTGTTTGAATAACGGGGCGGTGAGCTGGAAATCTTCCAAGCAAGATACTGTTACCGATTCAACAACTGAAGCGGAGTACATTGCTGCGTCGGAAGCAGCAAAGGAGGCAGTTTGGATCCGAAAGTTCCTAATTGGATTAGGAGTAGTTCCATTAGCAGCTGAGCCCGTTCCATTGTATTGTGACAATAACGGGGCTATAGCACAAGCTAAGGAACCAAGGTCTCATCAACGATCCAAGCATGTTCTTCGGCGTTACCATTTGATTCGGGAAATTATACATCGTGGCGATGTAAAGATCGAGAAGGTCGCATCAGATAACAACATTGCAGATCCGCTGACGAAGGCTGTTTATCCGCAAGTGTTTGAACGACATATCAATAGTTCAGGTATTAGATGCTTGAGTGACTGGCTATAGGCCAAGTGGGAGATTGTTAGACATTATGACCCATAGCGTCACTGTTTTGTAAATGATATTGTATTATTGTACAAAATTAACTATGTGATAATGAAATTGCCTTTTGCCGTTTTGTAAAATTATTTACTTTGATATATTAATGGCAAAAGTCCGTATGATTAGTTCCGTATTGAGATGATATGAGACAGTATCAATATAAAAGGTTTAATCATTAAATATCCCTAGTCGGTGTATTATCGAGATCGGACATCGATAATGCAGAATAGACTAGTATTGCATTTGTGCATGTTGTGAGGGCACAACGGCATAGTTCTCATATATTTAAGTATTGGATACTTATGCAAGTGCGATAGGAGGTTGTGTTTTACCGATGGTACGGAAAACAGCTTCGCTCTGGATAGACCCTGCGGAATCCCATTGGTAGTATGTCTGCGTGTCTATGGGAGGCCGCATCAGGGTAGGTGTATATGGTCTTAACCTGAGACTGGCATCGCTAGTACTTGCGACAATCGGTAAACTTTGGTTTTGGTGGTGGTGGGGACTTTAACCGGTTCTGTGTTCACCACTTCTGGGTTTATCAGGAATCGTAGTGTACTGGGTGTGATGTCAAGATGGAAGTATCACTTCAGACATATGGAGTTGATGATCGCGCAGGACCCAGAACTAGTACTCTATAAAAGGTTGCAACCGTCGGGACAATATGACTAGGTCAGGATTGTCCGATTTAAAGAGACTAGTTGTTTGATGTCCGATATATGTTTCGTACGGGGCAGACACACTTCCAGCCCCAGGCCTAACATGTGATCGTTCGATACTGGATCGATGTACGCGATACTACGGTATACTACGCTTGATATAGATCTAATATTCCAGTAAGAATATTTCTGGAGAATTGGGTAGGCATGGCGCTTTGCTAGAAGCCAACCTTGTCTTGTAAATCGGTAAAAAACGTAGTACGAGGTACGTACGTGTTTGGATTATCCAACGACCGTATTTACTGCCAACATATCCGGAGATCTCTTGGGTCGCTTCCTGAAGATTCACCTATGATGTTTGATTCGAACTTTATTAATCTTGGATTAATTATGGAGAAACTTTATCTTGGATAAAATGCCTAATTAGGAGAGAGAGAGAGATCGATTAATTTGGAATTAATCGGTAAAATAATATATTCGATATATTATTAAACGAAATTAGATTTCGACGCGGAATTAAAATCGGATTTTAATTCGGGCAAACGAATTAATTTAGAATTAATTCATTAGCGAACTGAATAGTAATTCCGCAAGGCGTAATTATTTAATTCACGTCGCGAAGGAAATTCGTTAATTCGGAATTAACGAAACCAAGCCCAAAAGTGCTTGCGGACACATTCGTATTTTGAATCGAGTGATATCCGCAAATCACATCGCGATATCTCATTACTTAATACAAATAGATGGTGGATGTATCTAGTCACCTTTGAGGGATGATACATTGTCTCTAATCTCAAAGTGTGGTAATGATGGCAAATGATGGATTTCATTTTGGAGGGAAAGCCATGCACGGTTTTGAAGGATTTTTTGCATTAAAAAATTCTTTTGGTATTAGATATCATATCACTTTTCATTTCCTTTGTGACTCTCGGTTTTGACATGCAAAGGGAACAAAAAATTAAAAGTGAAACACTCTCCTCTTCTTTCTCTCTTGCTCACGCCGTGAGCTGCATAAACAAAGGCAGAAAATTGTTTTCTCATTCTCCATTTTTGCTAGCACAAGCAAGGACAAAAGAGGTGATAGGGAAACGCATTTGGAGCTTGGAATACTCAAAGATTTGAAGCTTCTCTCCATCTTCTTGCTTGGCCGAAACTTCATCCTTGGAGGCTCAAGGATCCTCATCACCATTTTCGTCACATAGCTTTGTAAGTATGTTTCCGCCATCCTTCAAGCTTTGCATGTATGATTATTGTATTTCTATTGCTTAATCTTTCCTTGGGACTAATTATAGTAACCAACACAAATTGGGTGCCTCTTAATGTTTTTCTTCTTCCAGTGTTCCCAGTTCTTCATCGTCTTCCAATACCTGAATAAAGTCAAGTAGAAAATCATTAGTAATATCTGAATCAGTTTGTGCACTTGACTCAACATAATTAGCAGTAAAAAATTTCATTGGATCAGATAAACTCCCCTGAATATGCTCATCCACAATAGGTTCAATTGATTCTGCACTTTCGTTTTCATTATCTTCATCATATGGATGTTTTCACATGTTAAAAATATTTAACTCTAATGTCATGTTGCCAAAAGAAAGATTCATGATTCCATTCCTGCAATTTATTAAAGCGTTAGCGGTTGCTAAAAATGGCCGACCAAGTATTATAGGGATTGGCTTATAACTCTCTACCACATGTTGTGTTCCTAAAACAATAAAATCCACAGGATATACGAATTTATCGATTTACAATAACACATCTTCCACAATTCCTTTTGGTACCTTAACTGATCTATCGGCAAGTAAAAGGGTAGTTGAGGTTGGTTTCATCTCACCGATATTAAGTTGCTGGTAAACGAAAAATGGCAGTAAATTTACACTAGCTCCAAGATCAAGCAAAACATGTTCAATGTTTTGATTTCCAATAATACAAGAAATAGTTGAACAACCAGGGTCTTTGTATTTTAATGCATTATTAGTTGAGAGAATGGAACTTACATGTTCAGCTAGAAAAGCTTTCTTTCTTACATGGTGTTTTCTTTTAACAGTGCACAGATCTTTCAGAAATTTGGCATAAGATGGTATCTGTTGAATGGCATCTAACAAAGAGATATTGACCTTTACATGTTTGAATATTTCATAAATCTCTGGGGAATGGTTCAATTTCTTTGTTTTTAATGCCTGAGGAAATGGAGGTGTATGAGAAAAACTGTTATTATCAACGACGGGTAATGGATCATCAACCCCTTCCTTACCATCTGATTCTGATTTTTCCTCAGTTTCACGAGGTTCAAGAATAGGTATGTGGATGGTCTTACCACTATGAAGAGTAATAATAGATTTGACTTGGTCTAAGTGTTGACTTCCAGAACTACCCTCATGAGGGTTTTGATGGCTTTTGGGATTTGACTGAGGTTGTGCGGGAAACTTACCTTTCTCTTTAATAGCCCAAGCAGTTGTGATTTTATCAAAAGTTTCTTTCAAATCATTCATCATTTGTGCATTTTGGTTATTGATGGTTTCTTGTTTTTCCATGAATGTACTCAAGTTATCTTCAATGGTTTTCTTAGGTGGTGGGACATATGGTGCATAATTCTGGGAGTTTCGTAAATTTTAGTGAAACTAGGGAGGTTGGTGTGAAGGTTGTGCTTGGTTATCATTCCTCCAATTGAAATTTGGATGGTTTCTCCAACCAGGATTATAGGTCGTTGAATATGGGTTTGGATTTGGTCTATTAAATGTATTTATGGAACTGACCTGGTCATGGAGACATTCTTTCAGGGCTGGTAAGGATGGGCAAAATTCTGTGACATGTTCATTTGAACTACAAATTTGACATATGATTTCCTGAACTGACTTCATATGATCATTTTTCCCTGTTTCTAAAGCCTCAATTTTTTAGACAAAAATGCATACTTGGCAGCAAGGTCATGGTCTTCCCTAAGGTTAAACATACCTCTACCAGATGGTTTTGGTTTAACATATGACTCATATGTACCAATTGTATCCCATTGTTATGTATTCTATGTTATATGCTATAGGTAATCTATTGCATCTTCGGGATCTTTGTCCCTAAACTCACCATTACACATCATCTCCACTACTTGTCTACCTTGGGGTGTTAAACCCTCGTAAAATTGGGCAACTAACCTCAATGTTTCAAACCTGTGATATGGAAAAATATTTAACATTTCTTTATACCTCTCCCAATAATGGTAAAGTGTTTCCCCCAACTCTTGTGTGAATGTTGTGATTCTTCTCTTAAAGGAATTTGTCCTATGAGGGGGAAAGAACTTTCTAAAAAAATTGCTCTTGTAAATCATCCCATGTTCAAATAGATCCTGACCTAAGGTTTTGTAGCAAAATTTTAACTTTATCCTTTAAAGAAAAGGGAAAAAACTTTAAACGAATTATATTCATGCTACAATTTTGGTATGTGCAAGTGTTACATAATTCTTCGAACTCTCTTAGGTGCTCATAAGGGTAATCTGATTCTAGACCATAGAATGTGGGTAAAAGATTGATGACACTTGATTTAAAATTGAAACATGCTGCTTCTGGAGGAAAAACAATACAAGATGGTGATTATGACCTAGTGGGATTCATTGTTGGACAGTTATGACCCATAGCGTCACTATTTGTACAGATCATGGTGTTGTTGTACAAATTAACTATGTGACAAAGGAGATTGCACACTTATCATTTATGATTAGATCACCAAGATGTATAAATGATAGGAGGTCCTTTTGATTTGTTCCTGGATTGAGAATGATATGAGACAGTATCAGTCCACGAAGGATAAATCATTAAATTTCCCTAGTCAGAGTATTATCGAGATTGGACATCGATAAATGCGTAAAAGACTAGTATTACACTTATGCACGTTGTGAGGCCACAATGCATAGTTCTCATATATTTGGGTATAGGATACTCATGCAAGTGTAATAGGAGGTTGTGTTTTACCGATGGTACGGGAAACAGCTTCGCTCTGGATAGACCCCCTCGGAATTCCATTGGTAGTATGACTATGTGTCTATGGAAGTCCAGAATCAGGGTAGGTGTATTTGGTCTTAACTTGAGACTTGCACCGCTAATACTTACGACAATCAATATACTTTTGTTTTGGTCGTCCAGGGCTTTAACAGGTTCTGTGTACCCCTCTTCTGGGTATATTGAGAATCGTAGTGTGTTGGGTGTGACGTCAAGACAGAAGTATCACTCCAGTCATATGGAGATGATGGTCACGTAGGATATGTGACTGGTTCTCTTAAAGGTTGCAGCTATCGGGATATTATGACTAGGTCATGTATATCCGATTATAGAGACTAGTTACCAGACATCCGATATGTGCTTCGTACGGGGCAGACACAATTCCAGCCCCAGGACTAGCACGTGATCATCCGATACTGGATCGACATACACAATACTACGTATACTACCCCTGATATAGATCCTTATATTCTTGTATGGATATTTCTGGAGAATTGGGTAGGCATGGCGCTTTGCTAGAAGCCAACCTTGTCTTGTAAATCGGTATAAACGTAGTACTAGGTACTTACGTGTTCGGATAGTCCGACGACCGATTTTACTGCCAACATATTTGGGGATCTCATGGGTCGCTTCCCGAAGATTCACCGATGACGTATGACTCGCACTTTTAATTAATCTGGGATTAATTAGATAAGAGAGAAAATTAATCTGGGATTAATTATGGAGATATTTTATCTAGGATAAAATATCATTTAAAGAGAGATAACGATTAATTTGGAATTAATCGATAAATTAATATATTCGATATATTAAACGAAATTGGATTTTGACGCGGAATTAAAATTAGATTTTAATTCGGGCGAACGAGTTGATTTAGAATTAATTCGTTAGTGACGTGAATAATGATATCGCTAGGCATAATCATTTCATTGCGTCGCGACGGAAAATTCATTAATTTGGAATTAGCGAACCCGAGCCCGGGATTCTTTGTGAGCGCATTCGTATTTCGAATTTGAGTGCGACAGGCAAGTCAAATAATTAGCACATCAAGCGTCAAATCACATGTCACTTTGAGTGATGTGACAATTGATTGATTGAGTGATGTGAGTTGATGGAAGTGGTTGGAAAGCTTTTGAAAGCTTGAATGACATATATTATTATTTAATTATTTGGTATATGTTTTGATTTTGGAAATCAAATACCAACTAATACACAACTCTCTCTTCTCTCTCTCTTCATCTCTCATTCACGCCCACTGTGGGCTGTTCTTCACTGGTTTGCCGAGAGTCAATGGAGAAAAGGGAAGCAAAGTGTGGGAAATTTGTGGCAAATTTCTTGAGAGCTAGCACTCCGAGAGACATGCGAAGGTGATAGGGAAGTCCACCCATGAGCTTGGAATCATCAACCAAAGCTTGGAGCTTGTTGTACGAAGATTGAAGCCGAAAACAGTGAGCTGTGACAGTGGACTGCCGTGACCACCAGTGAGAAGAATTTGATTTTTGTTCGCTGCCGCGTCGCTCAACTGATCGATGTAAGTATTCCGCAACTACGTCGTATGTATTCACATCTGTTTTCATTGCTTGAAATGATCTTGGGAAGCTTAGAAAATTCCAACAATGGTATCAGAGCGGAATAAAAGCATGAAAAATGATTAGGGCTTAAAATTTGGGTAAAATGTATTTGAGCATGATTTGATTAAATTGGATGTTTGAGTATGCTTAATACATGTTTTATTGAGGATTGATTGGATCAATTTGATAAAATTTTGTTTGGAACAAATTTCCCCAAATTTCTTGTGTTGGCAGAATGTCAACTAGCCCTAAATATCTTGGAATTTTGTTTCGTTGATCATTGGATGAGTTGGAAACGATTGGGTAATGTTGAATTGGATTAATTGGATTGAATTCGGAATCGAACAAATAAATCCAAATTGCTGAGACACTTAGCATGTTAATTGGGTTTAATTTTTTGATAAAATGTGTTGAACATGTTTTGTTGTTGATGAGCATGATTAATTAGGCTAATTGATGTTTTATAAATGTTAATTGGGTAATTAATTATGTTATACACTTTGTGTAATTAAATTGGGAATTTGGTAATTTAATTATTTGGGCCTATTTTGTAAAATTGGGCTTGAGTGTTGTAATTGGGCTTATTGGGCTTGGTTGTACTAAGTTGGGTTTAGGCTAAAATGGTTGGAACCAATTGGGCCCAAAACTGCATCCATAAGCCCAAATGCGAATAATGGACCTTTAAAGTTTAATTGGGCCTAAATTGATTTTTAGGCTTATGGGGTTAATCCCGGATTGGGCTTTGATTATTGGGT
The DNA here is from genome assembly GCA_019454045.1 of Zanthoxylum bungeanum. Classification (NCBI taxonomy): domain Eukaryota; kingdom Viridiplantae; phylum Streptophyta; class Magnoliopsida; order Sapindales; family Rutaceae; genus Zanthoxylum; species Zanthoxylum bungeanum. The sequence goes on from SKCR01006399.1 coordinate 9,883, forward strand.
ATGACCCGAGTTGACCAAAAGTCCACGCCTTAAGAAATTAATTAAAAGCTCATTGGACTTAATTAAATTAACGTTGGACGTTAATCGGGCTTTGAGACCCGTAACGATTAAATTTGGAATTTAAATCGTAAAAGGTTTATTAATAAAGTGTAATATTTAATTTGGAATTAAATAGCGAATTAATATTAATTACAAATTGAGTTGGATTTAATTTTGTAGTTTAATTTAATTCGAGGATTCGTACTTTAAGTACTTATTCGCAATAACGAGTTTGACTCGCGCAAAATCAAATCGTTGTTTGAACATTGGATGGTCACTAATTATCAGATTAATTAATTTGATTAGATTGATTGATAACATGCTTGTGTGAATACATGGTTGCGATGCATGAATAATGTATATCGGATGGATATTAGATGGGTGGGGCAATTTTAGAAATTGTTGTAATAAATTTGGAATTTATTAATTGGACCTGCGTGTCCAGCCTTATTACCTCCTTATTCTTTGTATTCTCTTCTCACCTATTCCCCTCAATGTAAATGAGGTTTCTTTAGAAGTGTAGTGTAACGGGTAGAAGTAAATACATGTGCTAGCGGGAGAGAGAAATTGAGAGATTTGATCTAGGATCATTGTGTAAAGTATCCATCTGGATATCATTATTATTCATTCATATGCGCTTTATTATGTGTTTAGAATGCATGTTTAAGGGTGTATGAAGATGAGACCTTAACAAAGATAATAAATTGGTTGCCAATTTGCACGCGAAAAACCCTCACAAAATATTAAGCGTTTTTCCTTCCATTGAGTGATTCTTACACAAAATCCAAGACTGGCATTGGCTTGTTGGCCAAAGTCAAGGCCTTTGTCCGTCGAGTATGTGTTTGAATCATGAAGGCTTTGTTCCATATCAGTGTCTTGTCCAAGTTGTAGTTTGTTGGCCAAAGTCAAGACCACTTCTTGTCCATCGACATTGATTACGAAGCTTTCCATGGTCAATGGGTCACGCTTGACTGGGATCACTAAGTTTGTTGTGCCAAAGCCAAGGCTTAGTTGATTCAGAGGAAAAAGGTTAAGTAATATATTTGATATATTGGCATATATAAGATATATGTTTCGGACTTGGATGTCCCCCTACTGGATCTAGGAATTGGATTGGATCCAATTGATCTTAGAGATCTACCTAGTTAATTATCATACAATTTGTTGGCCAAAGTCAAGATTGTGTGATATTTAACGGGATCCTAGCCCACTAGGAAACATGGTTTCCCAAGTACGCGACAGAGGGTTAGAGGCTCACCAAAAAATAGTGGGAGGCAAGAATTGAATTTGCAATATTCGTTTAATTACTTGCCATACGCGCTCAATCAAATATCATTCGTCAAATAATTAAATGTTAGTTGGACTAATATTTAAAATTTTATTTTAATTAACAGTTGGACTGTATTCAAACAAATTAAAAATATAGTTGATTAATATAGTTGGACTATAATAATCATTATATTTAAAAGTACTTGAATCGTTGATTAAATAGTTGGACTATTAAAATCAAGATAAAATTGAAAGATTGACATTTAAAACGTAATCCTAGGGAAAATGTATTTAAATGGTTTAATTTTCAAAATTGGGAATAAAATTTCAGGATGGTCCTGGAAACTAATAAGTTACTTTATTTGATAAAATAACATATTAGGCCTAAGCCCATAGTTAAGCAAATAGTAGAGCATAATCTTTGGAAGATTTATGTGATGATAACTTTAGTGCTTAATCCATTATACTTGTCAAGTAGACTCCTTAATTTCTGAATCAGAATTAAGGATTAGATCCTTAAAGTATGATAATGAAATTGAAGGATCTTCATAGATCTATTCTTAGATCTTAGAAGTATTAAATTGCAATAATAACTCTTGGAGGGTTAATGACTATTCTCAAGGAGACAAAGTCAAAATTTGCAATAGGCAAGTAGCACAAGGCGCACCTTTCTTCGATATTCTAGAAACCCGAGGCTTGGCCAAAGGCTTCTGGAATATGAAAAAGGCAAAGGCAAAATCATTATAATCTTCTAGGAAGATAAATGCCATATCCCAAAATGTCTGCTTAATTGTGGCAAACGGGATCGCGGAAGCGTGACTGCCATTTGGACAAAGCAGACATGAAGGAATTAAAAACGGTGCAAGGCTCCAGCTTTAAATATGTTTGTCAAAATTATGTTCATTACTAGTATTAAAATTGGATTTTAAATACTTAGTGTGGTATATAAAATATATGTATTGATGTTCAGAATCTGTTTTGAACAGGATACTGACTTCAATAGAGATTTATCTGCGAATCGGAAACGGGATGAAAGTCGTTGTTTTAACCGCAGAAACCTAATTTTAGGAACTACCCTCGGGTGTATACCTAAATTTGGAAACTGTTAGGATGTAACTAGTTTGACTAGATACATTATCTCTATATTACTGTCTAATCCGTTGCGGATTGAACCTTTATATTTAAGAACACTAAAGTGTTTTATTATATAAAGATGATATTGAGATAAACACATTAGATGTGAATAACAGCATTTATATTTTGAATATAAGTAAATCTCAAACATATAACATGACAAAAAAATAGCTCAAACTGATTTGATAAGAAGAAACTGATGTGGCATTGTTGTCTATGACACAATTAAACAAGACTCGTATATCCACACTTTCGAAGAGTGGGTACTAGGACTGATTTGATTCTCTTCAAATAAAGTATACGAATCTAGTTTATTGGGCAAAGTGCCTATAACACCTTTACTTGGTAAAAGTGTAAATGCCACCAATCTGTTAGCCCTAGTTCATAGTGAAACAAGTGGGCCCATGTCTAGCTAGGCTAGAGGTGGATATGAATATTTCGTGACCTATACGGATGTGGCATTGCGTTATGGTTATGTGACTCTTTGAAACATAAATCTGAAACTTTTAAAGTTTCGACACGAAATAAACAAACAGATCAGCTAAAGTATTTAACCGTCACGGTTAGACCATGATAAAAATACTTAAGCAATAAGTTTCTAAAATACTTGAAAGAGTATAGTATTCTTTCAATGAAGACTCCTCCCGGAACACGTCAATTTGATATTGTGTACGAACTGAGATAAATCGAATTATGTTGGACATGATAAGGCTAATCATGAGTCGCTCTGAGCTACCATTTCCTTCAACAGATACGCTTTAACAATGCAAGAACTTATTTTGAATAAGGTTCTATAAAAATCTATTTTACAGACTTCTTATTAGATATGAACGGGAAAGAAACCGGGTTTCTCATTCCTGAAAATTTGGGTATGTTAGGCATATGTTTGGATGATACCAAACTAAATCCCAAATTGGATAAGTGCCAATTGTAGGTTATCCTAGGGATACCAAAGTATAGTACTTATACAAGTCACTAGAGAACAATTTAATTGTTACTCGCCATGCGGTTTTCCTAAGAGGAATACCGATATGCAGTGGTAAGTGGGAGGATAGTATAACTCGACGAAAATCGGAGTGATACTGTTCCAGGCACCAATCCTTAATGGAACACAAATAGTTCATCAAGGATGAAACTATACCATTAATCTTCGAATACACAATACCATGGTAAATCCATTTGGATAATGCTTGCTAATGCTGCATGTTTCATTTATGAAATATGACAGCTTAACGGGAAAATCGCTTTCCTTAAAAGGAAACCTTTCGGAGGATGTTTACAACATCCTGTCTGTTTTGTAATACCATAACAAGCAAACAAGGTTTGCAGGTTATTCGATCCATGTTTGGATTGAAGCAAACATTAGGTTCTTGGAATTATAGTTTTGATGTAATCATAATGGTTTATGATTTAATTCAAAACGAAATGATTCTTGTGTATATAAGGAGGTTAGAGGGAGCGCAGTGACAAAATGTCATATAAATAATGATAATATGTCATTCTTGGAAATGATATTCCCATAAAAACAATCGGCGAAAGCTTGGCTTTCGAGAAAATTCTTCGTAGAATTCTTGGGAGAAACAACTTTTATTCAAGGAATAAAGATCTACTAGGTTAGATTCAAAGTTGTTATAACTCTCCGAGAACTCGTACATTGAAAAATGTACGCGACATGGTGTTTCATACGCTTTGAGCATATGGATTCACAAACAGGCCAATCACAGTGATGGTCACTAGATTGATATTAAGAACATTCGTTAGTTTCTTAGAGAACTAAGGATGATGTCTTAATCTATGGAGATGGAGAACTTGAAGTGACTGGGATCACTGTAGCAAGTTTCCTAACCGATGAAAATGACTATAAGTCACAACGGTACTATACAGTTTGAATAACGGAACAGTAAGCTGGAACTCTTCCGAGCAAGATACTGTCACCGAATAAACAACAAATGCGGGTTATTGCTGCAGCTAAGGCGGCAATAGAATCCATTTGGGTTGATAATAAATCTAATTAGATTAGATATAGTTCTGTTAGCAGCTGAGCTAGGCGTCAGCACAGGCTAAAGAATTAATGGTCTCATCAACGATCCAGATATATGTTGAGTTCTAATATATGTCCCAAGATCAACAAATCAAGCAAGAAAACGCATGAATACACAACATAGGAGGTGCGGAATATACTCACAATGGTCGGTTGGATGCTAGGAAGATGGACCAAATTCGCACTTCATGTTTCTGCCTCCATCAAGCTCGGTTTTTGACTCCTGTGAACTGCAGTGGAATGCACGGTGGGGGCTGTTTTGATGCTCCAAAATCGGCCATGCAAGACTCCATTGAAGCTCCAAGCTTCAAGCTTTCCAAGCTCACAAATTCGTTTCCCTATCACCTATGTATAACCCAAGGTGTGCTAGCACTTCTTCATCTTCGTTGCTTCTCTTCTTGATTCGGTCATACCAAATATTTTGAGAAGAAATCGGCTTGAAGCCGTGAGAGGGAGAAGAGAGAAAGATGAAGGGTTTTTGGCTCCTAAAGCCTAAAACCATGAAGACCAAAAGCAAAGAGAGAGAGTCACGTGAATGACACAAAATGGCCAAAAACGTGAACAATAATGGAGAGAGAGAAAGTGTTAAAATGCTTTTTATATTTCCAAAATTAAACAAAAGCATTTACCACATTTTACTTTCAAAAGCAAAGTCAAAAGGTCAAAAAGCAAAAGCAAAAGCAAAAAGCTTTCAATCAACTTTTCACCCATCACTTCTACTTTTACCTTAAGTCACATCACATCACTTTAATAAAGTGACATGTTGTCAAGTCACATCACTCAAAATGACAATTGATTTGACAATTGACGCGACTATTGATTTGACGCTTGATGTGACTTGCGTGCCGCACTCGAATTCGAAATGCGAATGCGCTCGCAATCACTCTCGGGCTCGGGTTCGCTAATTCCAAATTAACGAATTTTCCGTCGCGTCGTAATTAAATGATTACGCCTAGCGAAATCACTATTCACGTCGCTAACGAATTAATTCTAAATTAATTCGTTCGCCCGAATTAAAATCCAATTTTAATTTCCGCGTCGAAATCCAATTTCTAATAATATATCAAATATATTATTTTATCGATTAATTCCAAATTAATCGTTCTCTCTCTATAAACGATATTTTATCCGAGATAAAATATCTCCGTAATTAATCCCAGATTAATTTTCTCTCTCTAGAAATTAATCTTCTCTCTTTACTAATTATCCGATTAATCAAAGTGAGAGTTATACATCATCTGTGAATCTTCAGGAAGCGACCCATGAGATCTCCGGATATGTTGGCAGTAAATACGGTCGTCGGAGTATCCGAACACGTAAGTACCTCGTACTACGTTTATACCGATTTACAAGACAAGGTTGGCTTCTAGCAAAGCGCCATGCCTACCCAATTCTCCAGAAATATTCTTACAGGAATATATAGATCTGTATCAAGCGTAGTATACCGTAGTATTGTGTATATCAGCCCCAGTATCGGATAGTCACGTGCTAGGGCTGGGCTGGATAAGTGTCTGCCCCGTCCGAAGCACATGTCGGATGTCTGGTAACTAGTCTCTATAATCGGATATACATGACCTTGTCATAATATCTCGATGGCCGGCCAGCACTTAAGAGCACTAATACCGTATCCAGCGTGACATCATCTCCACTATAACTGAAGTGATACTTCCGTCTCGACATCACACCCAATACACTACGACTCTCTGATAAACCCAGAAGCGGTGTACGCAGAACCGTTAAAGCCCTAAACCACCAAGACCAAAGTCTACCGATTATCGCAAGTATTAGCGATGCAAGTCTCAGGTTAAGACTATACACACCTACCTTGATTTCGGCCTCCCATAGACACATAGTCATAATACCAATGGGATTCCGAGGGGTCTATCCAGAGCGAAGCTGTTTCCCGTACCATCGGTGAAACACAACCTCCTATCGCACTTGCATAAGTATCCAATACTTAAATATATGAGAACTATGCCGTTGTGCCCTCACAACGCGCACAAGTGCAATACTAGCCTATTCCGCATTATCGATGTCCTGTCTCGATAATACTCCGGCTAGGGATATTTAATGATTAATCCTTCATGAACTGATATTGTCTCATATCATCTCAATCCAGGAAACTAATCATATGGACCTCTCTTCATTTATACATATATGGTGATCTAATCACAAATGATGAGAGTGCAATTTCCTTGTCACATAGTTAATTTGTACAACAACACCGTGATCTGTACAAATAGTGACGCTATGGGTCATATTATCCAACAATCTCCCACTTGGCACATAGCCAGTCACTCGAGTGTCTAACACCCGAACTATGTACGGTTCGCTCAAATTGCTGAGGAAAGGTTTTCGTCAGCGGATTTGCGTAATTATCTTCTGACGCGATTTATACGATCATCACATCGCCACGATGTATGATCCGAACGAATCAGATGAATATAGAAGTATATATCTGGATCGTCGATGAGACCATTAATTCTTTAGCCTATGCTGACGCCAAGCTCAGTTGCTAACAGAACTATATCTAATCTAATTAGATTTATTATCGATCCAAATGGCTTCTATTGCTGCCTCAGCTGCAGCAATAATCCGCATTTGTTGTTAATTCGGCAACAGTTATCTTGCTCGGAATATTTCCAGCTTACTGTCCCGTTGTTCAAACTTTATAGTACCGTAGTATTTACCGGTTTGGAAACTTGCAGCAGTGATCCTAGTCACTTCAAGTTCTCCTACTCCATAGTTTAAGACAACATCTTTAGTTCTCTAAGATACTAATAGATGTCCTTAACTTCAATCCAATGACTATCACTTGGATTGTCCTGATTGTGACTCCATATATCAAAGCGTATGAGACACCATATCAAGTACATTTTAAATGTACAATTTCCCAGAGAGTGTTAACAACTCCAAATCTATCCATGTAGATCTTTATTCCTTGAATAAAGGTTGTTACTCCCAGAATTCCACGGAGAATTTCTTATGAAAGCCAAGCTTTCACCGATTGTTTTATGGGAATTTAACTATCAGTGCTCTCCCACTAACTCCTTATATACACAAGAATCATTTCGTTTTGAATTAAATCATACTCATTATGATTACTTCAAAACGATAATTCCTAGAACCTATGCTTGCTTCAATCCAAACATGGATCGAATAACCAGCAAAACTTGTTTGTCGGTTATACAAAATCGTCAGGATGTTGTAAGCATCCTCCAAAAGGTTTCCTTTTTAGGAAAGCGATTTTGATCTGCAAATGACACATTTCATAAATGAAATATGCAGTTATCAACAAGCATCTTCAAAATGGATTTACCATGGCAACAGGTAAAAGGTTGAACCGTTATTAACACAATGTTGATAACGATACCTTTCCGTCAAAAGCCCAGCTTTGTACGTTGGTATGTTGCCTTTCATGTATGTCTTCCTTGAAGACGTTTAATGTACCAATTGGCACAATGCCTTGTGGTACAACAACTAGTATCCAAAATAGTTGTTATACATGGAATCCATTTCGGATTCATGGCACTTTGCCATAATAGGGAGTCGATACCTCGTATCACTTCCTCAAAACGTAGTCGGCGGATATACCTTCATAAGATTGACATCTTTATGAGGTTAGATCAGAAACCCATACCCTAGGTCGTTTTCTGACTCTATCCGATCTACGAGTTCTTGTGTATCTGAAGATTAATGGTATAGATTCATCATAGATGAACTATTTGTGTTCCATTAAGGACTTCGTGCCTTGAACAGTATTACTTCGATTTTCATCGAGTATCACTATCCCCCACTGACCACTGCATATCGGTATTCCTCTCAGGAAAAACCGCATGGTGAGCAACAATCACATTGTTCTCATGTGAGATTTATAAGTACTATACTTATGGTTTCCCTTAGGATAACCTATATTGGCACTTATCCAATTTGGGTCCTTAGTTTGGTATTATCCAAACATATGCCTAGCATCCCAAATAGTCAGGAATGAGAAACCCGGTTTCTTTCCCATTCATATCTAATATGTAATCTGTCAAACAGATTATTATGGAACTTTATTCTAAATAAGTTATTGCACTGTTAAAACTTATCGTTTGAAGGAAATAGTAGCTCAGAGCGACTCATGATTAGCCTTATCATGTCTAACATGATTCGGTTAATCCGTTCGGACACACCGTCACTTTGACGTGTTCCGGGAGGAGTCCTCATTTGAAAGAATACTATACTCTTTCAAGTATATAAGAAACTTATTGCTTAAGTATTTTCATTACGGTCTTACCGTCACGGTATAATACTATAGCCGATCTGTTTGTCTATTTCGTGTCGAAACTCTAAAAGTTTCTGATTTGTGTCTTCAAAAGAAACACATAACCATAACGTGATGCCACATCCGTTAAGGTCACGAAATATTCATGTTCACATCTAGCCTAGCTAGATATGGGCCCACTAACTTCACCATGAATAGGGCTAACAGATCGGTGGCCCTTTTACTATTACTAAGTAAATAGTATTTTAGGTACTTTACCTAATAAACTAGATTCGCAGACCTTATTTGAATAGTCAAATCAGTCCTAGTATCCACTCTTCAAAAGTGGTGTCATATACGAGTCTGTATAATTGTGTCCCAGACAACAATGCCACAAATAAGTCTCTATTGATCAAATCAATTGAGCTATTTATTTGTCAATTTATATGTTTGAGATTTTAATTATATTCAAATATAAATTCTGTTATTCACATCTAATGTGTTTATCTCAGTATCATCTTTATATAATAAAACACTTTAGTGTTCTAGAATATAAGGTTTATCCGCAACGGTTTAAAACATTGATATAGAGATAATGTCTCTAGTCAAACTAGTTACACTATAACAGTTCCTAATTTAAGTACACACCCGAAGGGTAGTTCCTAAACTTAGGTATCTACGGTCGCGAAACAGCGACTTTCGTCCCGTTTCCGATTCGCAGAGCAATCTCAGCTTGAAGTCAGTATCCTGCTCAAAGCAGATTCTGAACATCAATACATATATTTTATGTACCACACTAAGTATTTAAAATCTAATTTCAATACTAGCCGTGAACATAACTAAGACAAACATTTTTAAAGTAAGAGCCTTGCCCTTTCTTTAATTCCTTCGTGTCTGCCATATCCAAATGGTAGTCACTTTGGGATATTTCAATTATTTTTTCAATATTTCAGAAACCTTTGGCCAAGCCTTGGGTTTCGGAATATCGAAACGATGTGCACCTCGTGCTACATGCCCAATTGCAAACTTTGACTTTATCTCCTCTAGAATAGTCAATTAATTCTCCAAGAATTATAAATTGCAATTTTAATACTTCTTAAATCTAAAATTAGATTTATGACAAGTATATTAAATTAAGCATGAAAGTCATCATCACATAAATCTTCCAAAGATTTTATGCTCTACTTATTTTGCTTAATTTTGGGCTTAAGATATAATAAGTTATTTTATCAATTAAAGTAACCTATTATTTATTCCAAATTTGAAAATTAAATCATTTAAAATATTTTAATCCCAGATTATATTTTAAATATCCAACTTTTCAATTTTATCTTGATTACAATAGTCCAACTATTTAATCAACGATTTGTGGTACTATTTATTATAATGATTATAATAGTCCAACTATATAATCAAATATAATTTAAATTAATTAACCTCAATTACATTGATTACTATAGCCCAACTATAAAATCAACTGTAAACTGAAATTAATTAATTCAAATATATTGATTAATATAATCCAACTATATATAATCAAATATAATACAGTCCAACTGTTTATTAAAACAACAATTTAAATATTAGTCCAACTAACATTTAATCTAACGACGAAATAATTTGAATGAGCGCGTATGGCGAGTAATTGAACGAGTATTGCAAATTCAATTCTTGCCTCCCACTATTTTTCGTCGAGCCTCTAACCCTCTGTCGAGTACTCGGGAAAACGTGTTTCCTAGTGGGCTAGGATCCCGTTAAATATCACACAATCTTGACTTTGGCCAACAAATTGTATGAAATTAACTAAGTAGATCTCGAAGATCAATTGGATCTCATCCAACTCCTAGATCCAGTAGGTGGACATCCAAGTCCCAAACATATATCTTATATATGCCTATACATCGAATGTATACCCTAACCTTTTTCCTCTGAATCAACTAGGCCTTGGCTTTGGCACAACAAACCTAGTGATCCCAGTCAAGCGCGGACCCATTGACATGGAAGCTTCGTAATCAATGTCAATGGACAAGAAGTGGTCTTGACTTTGGCCAACAAACCACAACTTGGACACGACACCGATATGGAACAAAGCCTCGTGATTAAAACACATCTTTGACGGACAAGGGCTTGACTTTGGCCAACAACCCTGCCAATCTCAGATCTTGAGTAAGAATCACTCAATGGAAGGAAAAGACGCATGATATTTGATGAGGGCTTTTCGCGTGCAAATTGGTAACCAATTTATTATTGTTAAGGTCTCATCATCATACACCCTTAAACATGCATTCTAAACACATAATAAAGCGCATATGTAAAATAATAATGATATGCGAATGGATACTTTACATTGATCCTAGATCAAATCTCTCATTTTCTCTCTCCAAAACTAGCACATGTACTTACTTCTACCCGTTACACTACACTTCTAAAGAAACCTCATTTACATTGAGGGGAATAGGTGAGAAGAGAATACAAAGAGTATAGAGGTGATAAGGCTGGACACGCAGGTCCAATTAATAAATCAAATTTATTACAATTTCCAAAATTATCCCACCCGACTAATATCCATCCGATATACATTATTCATGCATCGCAACCATGTATTCATACAAGCATGTTATCAATCAATCAAATCCAATTAATTAATCTGATAATTAGTGATCATCCAATGTTCAAACAACGATTTGATTTTTGCTCGAGTCAAACTCGTTTTGCGAATAAGTACTCAAAGTACGAATTCTTGAATTAAATTAAACTACATAATTAAATCCAATTTAATACGCATTTAATTCTAATTCACTATTTAATTCCAAATTAAATATTACACTTTTATTAACGAACCTTTACGACTTAAATTCCAAATTTAATCGCAACGGGTCTCAAAGCCCGATTAACATCTAATGTTTATTTAATTAAAGTCCAATGGGCTTTTAATTAATTTCTATAAGGCGTGGACTTTGGTCAACTCGGGTCAAACCGAAGAACCAAAATCCAATCCGGGAGTTACCCCATAAGCCTTTAAATTAATTTTGGCCCATTAGGCCCAATTAAATAATTAAGGTCCATTAAGTCATAATTGGACTTTATGGATGCGGTTTTAGGCCCAATTGGATCCAACCAAATTTGCCTAAACTCAACTTTGTTACAACAAAGCCCAAAAGCCCAATTACAACCTAACAAGCCCAATTTCCAAAAATCAAGCCCAAATTAATTAACTTATAAAATTCCAAATTTCACAATTAATTAACCTAAGTGTAATACACAATCAATTACACCAATTAACATTTCTAAAAAATCAATTAGCCTAATAATCATTCACTTTAACAACCAAATAGTGTCCAACACAATTCAATTAAAATCAAACCCAATTACATGCTTTCAAGTCTCGGCAATTAGGGGTTTTCAATCCGATTCGGTTTCAATCCAATTGAATCCACAATCATCATTTCCCAAATCAATTCAATTCATCCAATGAATTAAAACAAAAAAATCACAATGAATTTCATGTTCATTAAGATTCGGCCAAGCCACTTTAAAAGGGAAAAAATGTTCCAAATCAAAATTCAATCCAATTGAACTTCAAAAAACATTACCCATTGTTTTAAGTCATCCAATGATCAAAAACAAATTAATTCCAAGACATTAGGGTTCTTCCAATTTCGGTCATGCCTCCAATTTGGGGAAAATTGATCCAATCCAATTTTCTTGAAATTGATCACACACAATCTCAATTAAACATGTTTTAAGCATACTTAAACATCCAATTTAATTAAAACATGCTCAAACACATTTTACCCAATTTCAAGTTACATGTTCAACCTAAAGAATTGGGGAAAATTGATCCAATCCAATTTTCTTGAAATTGATCATGCACAACTTCAATTAATCAACATACAAGCATACTTAATCAATCAATTCAACCAAATCATGCTTCAATTGATTTTACCCAATTTGTCATGCCAAAAATTTGGGGAAAATTGAATCCAATCCAATTTCATGAAATTGATCATGCACAACTTCAATTCATCAACATACAAGCATACTTAATCAATCAATTCAACCAAATCATGCTTCAATTGATTATCCCCATTTCAAACCCTAAAAGTTTCATGCTTGATAATAGCTCAAGATACCATTGTTGAGTTCTAATATATGTCCCAAGATCAACAAATCAAGCAAGAAAACGCATGAATACACAACATAGGAGGTGCGAAATATACTCACAATGGTCGGTGGATGCTACGAAGATGGACCAAATTCGCACTTCATGTTTCTGCCTCCATCAAGCTCGGTTTTTGACTACTGTGAACTGCAGTGGACTGCACGGTGGGGGCTGTTTGATGCTCCAAAATCGGCCATGCAAGACTCCATTGAAGCTCCAAGCTTCAAGCTTTCCAAGCTCACAAATTCGTTTCCCTATCACCTATGTATAACCCAAGGTGTGCTAGCACTCTTCATCTTCCTTGCTTCTCTCTTGATTCGGTCATACCAAAATTTTGAGAAGAAATCGGCTTGAAGCCGTGAGAGGGAGAAGAGAGAAAGATGAAGGGTTTTTGGCTCCTAAAGCCTAAAACCGTGAAGACCAAAAGCAAAGAGAGAGAGTCACGTGAATGACACAAAATGGCCAAAAACGTGAACAATAATGGAGAGAGAGAAAGTGTTAAATGCTTTTTATATTTCCAAAAATAAATAAAGCATTTACCACATTTTACTTTCAAAAAGCAAAGTCAAAAGGTCAAAAAGCAAAAGCAAAAAGCAAAAAGCTTTCAATCCAACTTTTCACTCATCACTTCTACTTTACTTTAAGTCACATCACATCACTTTAAAAAGTGAATGTTGTCAGTCACATCACTCAAAATGACAATTGATTTGACAATTGACGCGACTATTGATTTGACGCTTGATGTGACTTGCGTGCCGCACTCGAATTCGAAATGCGAATGCGCTCGCAATCACTCTCGGGCTCGGGTTCGCTAATTCCAAATTAACGAATTTTCTGTCGTGTCGTAATTAAATGATTACGCCTAGCGAAATCACTATTCACGTCGCTAACGAATTAATTCTAAATTAATTCGTTCGCCCGAATTAAAATCCAATTTTAATTTCCCGTCGAAATCCAATTTCTAATAATATATCAAATATATATTTTATTGATTAATTCCAAATTAATCGTTCTCTCTCTATAAACGATATTTTATCCGAGATAAAATATCTCCGTAATTAATCCCAGATTAATTTTCTCTCTCTAGAAATAATCTTCTCTCTTTACTAATTAATCCCAGATTAATCAAAGTGAGAGTTATACATCATCGGTGAATCTTCAGGAAGCGACCCATGAGATCTCCGGATATGTTGGCAGTAAATACGGTCGTCGGAGTATCCGAACACGTAAGTACCTCGTACTACGTTTATACCGATTTACAAGACAAGGTTGGCTTCTAGCAAAGCGCCATGCCTACCCAATTCTCCAGAAATATTCTTTCAGGAATATATAGATCTGTATCAAGCGTAGTATACCGTAGTATTGTGTATATCAGCCCAGTATCGGATAGTCACGTGCTAGGGCTGGGGCTGGATAAGCCCCGTGCCCCGTCGAAGCACATGTCGGATGTCTGGTAACTAGTCTCTATAATCGGATATACATGACCTTGTCATAATATCTCGATGGCCGGCCAGCACTTAAGAGCACTAATACCGTATCCAGCGTGACATCATCTCCACTATAACTGAAGTGATACTTCCGTCTCGACATCACACCCAATACACTACGACTCTCTGATAACCTAGAAGCGGTGTACGCAGAACCGATTAAAGCCCTGTACCACCAAGACCAAAGTCTACCGATTATCGCAAGTATTAGCGATGCAAGTCTCAGGTTAAGACTATACCACTATCTTGATTTCGGCCTCCCATAGACACATAGTCATAATACCAATGGGATTCCGAGAGGGTCTATCCAGAGCGAAGCTGTTTCCCGTACCAGTGGTGAAAACACAACTCCTATCGCACTTGCATAAGTATCCAATACTTAAATATATGAGAACTATGTCGTTGTGCCCTCACAACGCGCACAAGTGCAATACTAGCCTATTCCGCATTATCGATGTCTTGTCTCGATAATACTCCGGCTAGGGATATTTAATGATTAATCCTTCATGGACTGATACTGTCTCATATCATCTCAATCCAGGAACTAATCATATGGACCTCTCTTCATTTATACATATATGGTGATCTAATCACAAATGATGAGAGTGCAATTTCCTTGTCACATAGTTAATTTGTACAACAACACCGTGATCTGTACAAATAGTGACGCTATGGGTCAAATTATTCAACAATATATACTTCGATATTCATCTGATTC